>JACBKR010003108.1:0-31190 GCA_014218235.1 Colocasia esculenta
AGCGTCAGTGGGAGTGTCCCTCTCTCCCTAGAGAGGTACCTCTAAGCGGCTGGTGCCAACCTAGAGTCCGTACCACCAGCTCTAGGAAGAGGGCTCGCAAGTCCCCAAGCACAACAGTAGCACGTGGCGGTCAAAATGGCCGACCCGCCCCCATGGCTGGTGAGAAGCATCTGTCTCCCCCCTGTTAGGAGTCCCACACCACCTGCAAGAGGGAAGAACACTGGTCAATCAAGTCAAATCAAATAGCAAATGAAAGCAGAAGAGTGTAGGTATATTATACCTGTTCGTGGGGGAAGAGGTCCAGTCGCACCCGCACATCCTCCACGCGCCAATCCCTCACCCTCGATCAGGCGCACACTCTCCCACCGGGCCTGAGGGGTACCTGGCCCGTCTCCCCTCCATCTATACTCTCGCGTCCAGGGAAAGTAGTGTACCCCAGATCTGCAAGACAAGAGAACATGTCAATCAAGCACAATATAAGTCAATGATGAGCATTAAAGAAAGTTGTTTACCTGAAGAAAGGGGTGAAGCCTCTGGTGCTCTGAGACTGCCGCGAGCTACTAGGAAGGAGAGAGAAGAGGTGTCCTAGCACCGTGGCAACCCCAAGCATACCGACCTGCTTACTCCAGGTCCCTCAGCAGCATCAGGATCTTGCAGTTCATCTGGGAGACTGTGTCGCAAACAGGAGCCCCCCAAATAGGTACATCATAAAGATCTGCACAGACTGCTCCTCGCTCCTTCCTCCAAGCTGTGATCGACGCCCGCCACTCCGATGCTGACCTTGTCTAGGGTCTCTAACAGCCCCCTCCTCCCTCCTCTCAACCCACTGTGTTTGAGAGGGCTCCTACCAAATCTTTGGATCGGCCTCCTCCACCCGGCCACAAACTCCGGCCCTAACAACTCTACCACCCCTGTTGTGGTAGTCCCTCCTCTCCTGTCCTACTATCGGCTTTCCGTGAACTGGCAGTCCTGTCAGATACGCCACATCCAATGTGGGTATCATGTGTCCCCAAGGCATTGTAATCCTAGTCCCACCTCTCCTCTTAGCGCCTCAAGTAGGGGACGTTTACATGGAAGGGGTGCACTGCTAGCAAGTGCCCAAACCCCATCTGTGCGAATCGGTCTGCTGGGCCTCCAACAGTGCCCTGTACCATGCCCAGCATAGGTCCCACGTCACCCTACTCCTCATTGTGCCCTTTCCCTGCACAAAACACAGCAAAATTGACATCAGGATCGATTGTAGTTTACAATAAGTTGACGGCAATGATGTTGCCATTTACATAAAGTAGATGTCAAGGGTCAGCCGTTACTTGGGTTGACGACAGGAGATTGGGCCATTAAGTCATCAATAGACGTCAATAACCTTGCCGTTAAGTTCACCTTGACGGCAATGTTGTGGACGTTTACAGAAACTCGACGTCACTTCGTTGACGTCAAGTTCCTGATGAACCGATGGCACCTCCCTTGTTTCTGCTTCTTTCCTTACTTGTATATGCATCCATTCACACACACAGAGAAGGTTTAGAGTCTTTTTACATACCTTTGGCATCATGGGGTCCTTCGGGGTGCCTCTGCCTCCGTCCTCTTCTTCTTCCCCTCTCCATCAGCACCCGCTGAGTCCTCCCCTCCGGCGTGCTGCCTCTGGCCTCTATGGCTGTCGGTCGGTCTCCTCTTTCAACCAGATTCTCCTCTTCCGCCGAGCCCTCTGTCTTCATCTCCTCCTCTTCCCCCATTTGACAAGGGCGGTCTCGAGGGCTTGCCTCTTCCCTCTCATCATCAATCCAGTCTAGTCCAAATCTGGGAACAAGAGAAAGAGTAGAGAAAAGCTTAGAAATTAAGGTGAAGATTTGAGAGAGAGTGAGAGCAAGAAAGGGTGTAAGGAAGTTGGAGGGTTGCTCCGGCAAAGGAAATGGAGTGAAAAGGTGCTGGAGAAGGCCTCGGGAGCAAAAAGCTGTGTTTTGAAGTTAACGTCAACGTTGTGCCGCTGAGTTTCAGTCGACGTCCAGATGTGGTCATTTAGTTCTTGCTTCGAGGAACCTTGTCAGCCACCGTACCACGGTCGACGGCCTGATAGTGGACATCTACTCGAGTTAATGTCCATCGATGTGGACGTTAAAGTTTTCTTTCTGGTTGTTAATGGCACTTTGGTGGATGTTTACCTGTTCTTGACGTCCATCGATGTGACATCAACCCATCGCACATAGAAACATTCACAAAACATAGAAGAACACAATTCAAGGCATGCAACACATTGGGCTTAAAACTAATCACTGTTTATTCATTAAAGCTTGTGTGTTACACTTATTGGAATGAAGAGTACATCATTTCGCTCTGCGAGTCATAACAAATCACATGAGATGGGGTGAATGGTGTCAATATACTCTTCATAGCCAAACGTCCTTCCAATTCTCTGCACTGCTTGTCCCACCTTCTGGCTAACAGTGTAACTTCCCCCATGTCTTCTTGGCCTTCTTCATCAGCTTCTCACCTCTTGCCTAGATGATCATGGTAGCGTAGTGAGATGAAGCAGGATTCCCCATGGTACTCCTGGCTGATGCTGACACTGGTGTGGCTGGTACACCACCATCTGATCAGACCAGTCAACCACAAGTCTCTGTCCTCTCTAGTAGGGGTGTTCAAATTATGGTACAAATCGAAAAACCGAACCGACCAGTTCAGTTCGGTTCGGTTCGTTTTGAGGGATCACATAGTTCAGTTCGGTTTCAGGTTAGGAAACCGAATTGAACCGAATATGTATATATTCAATTAATAATATATTTTATAGGAAAACCGGTTGTAGCGCAGTGGTTCTTTGCGCTGGCGCAACCTCACAATGGAGGTCGCAAGATCGAATCTTGCTTTGAGCATTTGTTTTCTGCATATTTTGAACTTATATATGTATATAATTAACTAATAATCCATATACCAAAGGCGCTTGTAGTGTAGTGGTTTTCCCCATGGCATCTCCTCCTCCCGCGGAGGTCGCGAGATCAATTCTCGCGGTCGCCTGCACAAAACTTGTTTTTTTTTCGGTTCAAACCGAACCGAACCGGTTCGGTTCGGTTTGCTACAGTAAATCGGTTTGGTTCGGTTTGCTAAAAATAAGGGGTGAACTGGACCGTGTTCACCCCTACTCTCTGGTGCGAACTCTGAACTCACTGGTCCTCATGAACAGTGGTCTCACTATGAGTCCTCCACTGGAAGTAGCCAAGGTAGTCACGCCAGCATCTCTACTCTTCAGGTGTGTTGTCACGCACTTGATCTCATCTTCTGGCTCATACCATGCCCTGTTGTAGTACACTGAACTTCGAAGAAAAATTCTGGAGGGGGTAGGTTGTTTCTCAGCATATTCAAACTTAGACAAGCTTCCATCCATACCTGAAGTAGAAACAAGCTCCCACATGTGCGTCCGCCTAGGCTCATTGTAGTAAGGGAGCTGTAGAGGTGTGCCAGCACTGCAGGGGAAAGTGATTGCCCATGCCATAGCAGAGATAGGATTCCCACATGCTCATACAGAAGGAAATCATCACTGGTAGGGAACAAGAACACACCGGCGATGCAAGTGTCAGTCCACAAGTCGCCCTCTCACCACCTATCTCCTTCACATACTGGATCAACCACCAGGCCAGCCGGTCCAGGAAGATCCCATTCTTGTTCGTCTTCTTAGCACCTCCTTCTTGTCCTGCATGATGTTTGCCATTGTCACCCCCCGAATATTTAGCAGCGGAAAAAATACCGGGGGACTTGAACGATACAAACAAACGTATCACAGTTGAATAGCGCAGAGTCACATTGAATAAATAACACTTTTCAAATCATAATACATCCTCAAGTTACTCTTTATTTCATTTCATCACTAGATACAACCTTACAAGAAAGAATTAACCAAAGGGTCCATCATGCGAAATACTTCCAGAAAAGTTTCACTGTTACATAGACTACTCAATTTCTATTTCTAACTGTCATCTATTCTAGGACGGGTGCTCGTCACTCTTGCCCATCCCATCCGACTCCACGGGTTCTTCATCACTACCTGAAAAAGGGCAGGATGATAGGGTGAGCGAACTAGCTCAGTAGGATTTACATCTCATAACGTGCGGGCACTAGTTTACATGATTAACATTTTAATAGCAGATATGCATATGCATATGAATGACAATGCATGCTTTTTCTAACAAGTTGAATAGCAGGTAGAACTGATGTCATGTCAGATCAAATGTCGAGTTCCATATACAATGACAGATATTCAAGAATAAATCATGTCAGAAGAGATTGGCCATATTCAAGCAGAGTTCATGTGTTCACAAGACCAAACGTATCATATCATGTCAAGTCAAACTTATCAAGTCAAACAGGAGGCACAATTCACTCTTGCATGTCAGGTGTGCTATGCCAAGCCCAAGAGTCCATACTCCCTCGTTTAACAGTACGTCGGGGCGCTCCTCCCCAGGACCGGACAGGGCCCTATTGCAACGGGCATTGTATCAAGTTTTGGACGGGAGTCCCACGATGTTGCCGAACAAACATATTCATTTTATGGCCACAGAGTTTCAATGACAACTCATAGTAAAAGGAACATATCTTCATAGAGTCAAGGAAATGACAAACAGCTCAAAGAACAAGGCAGATACCGACGTCTTATGTTTCATAGTTCATTATGTCTTGACATGAGAGTGTTTCTAAAGACAAATCATATGTAACATGTAACTTTCCTAACATGTATGCAATTGACAATAATCAAGTAAACACCGGAAAACCTGTAACCATGAACTCATATGTAAATCATAACATTAACACCACTAATAGGTCCATACTAATCATGTATTCATCTCCACATTCTTCATATCATATTCTTATCTTATCAATTGAAAATGTAAGATCACAAGATAATCCAATGATCATAAGAACAATCAAAATTACACATTAAATCATATTCATATCATTACCATTTCCTTTAATGTTGTTATTTAAGTCCATGCATACTATATTATAATCATGTACATGCTTGTAGACATCATGAGATGATTAGATTCCAAATTATACAAAAATCATGTAAGGGTATGTCGACACAGATCAGGTGGTGTCGACACCATGCTCCAAACCCAAGACAAAACAGGCAAAACTGGTCATGTAGTGTCGACACTAGTTCAGGTGGTGTCGACACAGTGCCTCAAATACAAGGCAAAATGGTCAAGTCGTGTTGACACGAGTCCAGGTAGTGTCGACACAGTGCTTCAAATGCAAGACAAAACAGTCATGTAGTGTCGACACGAGTCCAGGTAGTGTCGACACTAGAGACAGCTTCCAGAAAACCTTCTGGTCAATATGGGACAGTGTGTCGACACTAGCATAGATGGTGTCGACACTAGATCAGCTTCCCAGAACTTTCTGGGTCAAACTGGGACAGTGTGTCGACACAAGATGAGGCTGTGTCGACACTAGATGGCTTCCCAGAACACTTTCTGGGCTGTTTTGGGACAGCAGGTTGACACTAGCCCAGGCAGTGTCGACACTAGTGGCCCTTCCAGAAAAAAAAAAACATGTGGTCATGTGGAACCCGATGACACATCTCATGCAGTGATTCACTTGAGACCCTTATAACTCTTTAACAATGACATTTAGATAAAACGTTCAACATGAAAGATGAAGAGAACAACTAGTAGAAGAACTTTTATGTTGAGGTTTTGATCTAATTCGGTCTCGAATCCCAAGAAAACTTATAAAGAACAGAAAGTCAAGTGTAGCCCGAAATCGCAGTATCATGCAGACTCTCTTATCATGATCCTAACTCTCTAACGAAGGATTTTTGGACAAAACGTCCAACATAGAAAATGATCATGATTCAATTGGAAGAACTTTCATAAATAAAGTTTAGTCAAATTCGGTCTCGAATCACATGCAAAATAGAGAATGGGAAAAGCCCTAACTGTGCGAGACTTCGAAAAACGACGAATACACAACGTATACTCCATGAAATTGAGTCAAACCAAATGCAAATGATCCTAGACTCAGAGACTATATGTTGTCATTGGTTTTCCTTAATCTTGGCCTGAGAACACCTACCTTTACGAAGATCTAAAACCTGTTGATGTTCTGGACACAACAGAGGATGCAGGGGATGAAGCTCCGGATTCCCAGCCTTTCTCCTGTTCCTCAAAGTTCTTGCTTGCTTCCAAACGACTCCAACTTCGTTGTTAAACCTTCCCCAAGAGTTTAGGGATGAGTTCTTATAGTTTTAGGATGTTGTAAGAGTCCTAATGATGCTAGGAAAGGGGCTACGAGCTCTGTTTCCTAGTTTCCAGAAAATCTGGGATTCCTTTACTTAAAGAGGTAGCAGAGGTTTAGGAAACCTCCAATTGGGATTGAGTTCGGTTTTGGCTTACCTTACATGACTAATCAACCATCTTTTAACCCTAAATTGCCCTTCCTAATTATGGCATAATTATTTACACGAATTTCTGGTAATTCCTGTCCTAGTTTGTTCATATCCTTGGGCCAAATATGCTCTATTGGCCCAATCTTATTAATAGGTCATTAACACATGGTATTGGAAGTCTCTCCAATACGCTTATTTATTTTATCCCTCTATCTTTCTAAAATTTTAATTTGCTAATTTCCGGGGTGTTACACAGCCATAATCTCTTCCCACAGAAGAAGGGTCATAGCGTCATACTCCAGGCAGTGTTTCCATCCTAGGAATAGTTCCACCTCTTCCAATAGCACGATTGCCTCGAATCCCTGAAACACGAATGTATATGTGTGTGGGTGCCAGCACTCCACTAGTGCTCCCAGAGCATCAATCCCCACCACATGTCCTTCATATTCTTGGCCAGAATGGCCATGAAACTCGGTTCCACGCTCCTATGTAGCTCTTCATGTCATTGTTAATGCGTTTACCAGGTTGATTATCCAGGAGAAGGCTCGTGCTTGGCCTTGGGTTGGGAAGGCGGGCACAGCCTACACATCCAGGTAGCACCATGAGAATGAGGTTGGGGCATTTTCAGCAAGAAAGGAAGCAAGAACAGACACCAATACCTCTCCTTTGGCTAGTCGGGTGCTCAGATGCCCCGGAACCTCACTTAACACACCCGGATTCATGCTTGTGGATGTTCTGGTTGATGTAGAGCCATGGAGACTTGCTGTAGGTCGTTCAGAAGGTCTCTGGTTCGAAGATGAGGGAAGGATGGAGGTTGAAGAAGGAAGAGTCCTAATGGCCCCCCAATTGTGATTTTTTCGGTTAAATCCGTTGACAGGTTAATGTCAAATCGTTTGACGTCGGTGCACTATTGATGGCAACATATGTAGACGTTTACGTTTGTAGATGGCACACTAGGTTGACGTTAACTATGCATTGATGGCAATTGATCTTGATGTCAATCGTGGTGAATTTTCAAATCTTTATGGCCATTTTTCTCATCTAGTGTTTCAAGTTCTTTTGCAGGACATTCAAGTACAGGCGATGCCTCAAATCTGGGAACACTTATGTGACCTTGAGTGCTATACATGTATGTCTAACATAGGATTAGTCACTCGAGGCAAATAACTTGGCGACTGTGAACCCAGACTTCCCCTTTATCAAAAACTATGACGGGTTTGCGATCTCTCAGTTATTTGTTTGTGCCTTAGAAATTTCCTCTGTTTCTAACTTGCATTTTAGATAGGGAGCCACACCAACATGCATTTAGGATTTCACTGCTAACATTCTCTTACTAACTAAAAAAAAATGGAGATTTTCCTCAATCACTGTGGCACCCAGCTCAAGTGGGTAACCAAATCAGCACCACCTTCCTAATATCCAAGTTGATATCGAGCCTTTGTTACCCATTCTCCAATCCAAACTAAACCTCCACCGTGCCACATCATAAAGTTATCATCTCAGTCCACCAGTCTTATTGAGTTCATGTGAACCTTTCGCCAGTCATAGCTTAATTCTGGATTTCCAGCCTTCCAAACAATGATTCCAGTTAGAATCTTTGATGATCTTTTGAGAGTAAAATCAATCACTTTTGTCTTCACAACCCCCTGATTGGACAAACGTCCTGATCATGTCAGCGGGTCCCCACAGACTTCGGTTGTGACATTTTCCTGATTCAACTATCATGTTACGACTCCTTTGACTCGACAACACCAAAAACCAGTCAAAGTCCTACTTGGCAATGTCGGAACCCTACCATTGGGTTGCAGTTGTAATTACAACGGTAGATCACCCTCCTTTTTCCATACAAGTGTCTCTCAGTCGATTCATTACTTACTTCTAGCCTAACTCATTCATGTGGGTTTCTAGAATTCCTATCCTTGAGGATGGCCCTTTATCAAATCTCTGCATCCTTTGTTTACCGAGACACCAACCTTTCAGTCCGCTCCACTCCCTTGCAAGATCGGATGCCTTAGAGGGGCATTTGTAGATGCAAGATTTGGCCCATCCCGCATGTCCATGACCCATTAAGACTTGTTTGACTCTTTGTTAACTCACCTCGGATCCCATGTTAACATCAACAACGATTGTCGTTTACCCCAGGTTGACGGCACACACCCTGGACGTTTACTCATGTTGACGTCCACATAGGTTGACGTCTGCATGGGGTTGGCGGCAGCATCGGTTGACGTCAACCTGGGTTTACCTATTCTACGAAACTGTCTGAGAATCTCGCCTACTTGCGCCCCTACCTTGGCCATGCAACGCATGGGGCCATTGCTAACGGGCAAATGGGCCACCTTGGCACCCCATTGACCCAGTAAAAGTCCTATGTGGCCCCTCCTCATTGGCCAACCCTTTCTACTTGGATTGCCACATGTTCAAGTGTGTTTTCTCACACTTGAGCATCCTATGCTCCCTAGCTCCGCCCCACTGCCTATATATGAAGCTCCTTGGCCTTCTTAGAGAGAGGGGGGAGATGCTAGACGAGCCTATGCTTTGATGCTTTGAGAGAAGAGAGAGACAAGAGCCCTTGAGCCTTGAGAGCTTCCACCTTTCATTCCTCTCTACCTCTCATCACTTGGAGCGTCCAGGAGGCTTCACCACAAGTTGGAGGAGCCCACTAAGCAGCCACAAGCATCTAGAAACGAGGATCATCTCCCTCTTCTCTTTCTCTTTCTCTTTCTCTTCTTTCTTCCTTTAGTTTTTCATGCTAGTCACTCTTCACACACACACACCAAGCACGTAGTTCACACTCCCACACACCTAAAAGGGGTTTTCCAAACCAAAAACAGAGGGAAGAAGTGTGGTCATAGCACTTGGCCACCCCCCTTCTCACGCCCGCAATCGGTACGGGGCTCGCCTTTTGGGTCATTCTCCATTACTTCTGGACATTTACCACACTTCATCAAAGACTTATTGAGCTCTCTTTGTTGCAGGAACACCTTCAGCAACACCGTGGAGCTTCTTCTTTTTGGCAGCCGAAGGGGAGAAAGTCGGCGTCCTACAATCAACCACTCACAAGGCCATTACGTCGGCACGATCTGCACACTTCCATGGGCACAGGTAAGGCCCTAGCGATCACATCCTGCTTATTTACTTACTAGTTTCTTCCTCTCCTTCTCTTCTTTCTTTGGTCAACTCGGTCAAATGAGGGTCAACGTGAAAAGAGGATGAGGACGGGATCAACCGGCCAGCGCAACACTCACCCACGCGCGAGGGAGCAACATTTGGGGGGATCCGGACACGAAAAACCAAAACGTCCACAATCTCCAGGAAAATTTTCGAAGTCCACGACAATTACTTATATCAAGTCTTACTCTGACTCCTGGAAAATTGAAGTGACATATGGATTGGTGAACAAAGGTCATCTGTCGAAGTCTTACTTTGACTTCTGGAAAGTTGAAGTGACATATCGATTGATGAACAAAGGTCAGCAATCGATGTCTCATACGACTTCTGTGAAGTCGAAGTTCTGTATTGATTGTTGTTATGTTTAAAACATCGATTGCTATTATGTTTAAAACATAGATTACCCTTCATTCATATCGATTGTTGTAATGTTTAAACCATCAATTGTCTTAAGAACATCAATTACTATTATGCATATCGATTGTCTTTAATTCCATATCAATTGCTTTCATTCATATCGATTGATAATGCTTTGCACAATGATTGGTGTAGTATTATTCTAATTGACTTTATAATCCTTTGTGAAATCGATTGGTGATAAATCATAATATTATATATATATATATATATATATATATATATATATATATATATTTGAAACTTATCTCATTGTACTTTCACTTTGATACTTGCAATGGTTTCTCTAATCTAAGAACATGTTTATTATACTTATGCAATCTAGTTTTTAGTCTATCTACTACAGATCTTGTACTTTCTTGTTCTACACATTTTTTTATTTAATATTTTTTTATTAAGAACATATCTAAAGTACTAAAGTTTGGAATGTTTCCAAGCAGTTATATGTTCTGCAAGATATCTGCAAGTGTCCTTCAAACTGACAAGTTTCCAATTTTTAAGGAAAAAACTATTTGCAGGTGTACTGCGCACCAAGCAAGTGACCGTACCTCCTTGACTGCTTACCTACCCCAGTACTCTTTAAGGATAGACTTTTCTTTTTGGAATAGATAGATATCCTTTCAAACAACTTGTCTTTTGCTTTCACTTAATATTCTATTTCCTACAAGTCTAACCATGAGGAATAGAAAGGTCTTTGCTTGGGTATAGTGTTTGCAGACATTTATTGTGGCTCTCTATAGAACCATGTAGCTATCCATATAGATAGGCAGCCGTTGACTAGCTCAAGATCTGAAGATGAATCTCTCAAGTTGTCTCCCAATTCACAACATTCAATTCTTTTGAAACGGCTATATTCCAATGGGAAACAAAGACTTTGAAGGCTATATTAGGAGTTGTAGTTTGAACAAATGACATATAGTATGAGAGATGAAGAGATAGAGATATTCAAATATTCAGAAATTCATACCCGATATAGAGAATAGATCTACATACATTCAAGAGAGACAAGAAGCACCAAGCTCAAAAAAGAAGAGTGCTCACAACAAATCTGAAGGAGAGCAATCTGTGCAAGCAAGTCGGCTCCAAGCTCTCTTGCTCTCTGCTTTCAGAAGCTTGTCTATGGGTGGTTTTTAATAGTCTGAGTTCTTCTTCTCAGTCCACCCTTTAGTCAGAACGAGTTTATAACTGTCAAGCATATTTGTACATCTCTTTCTGATCTTCTATGTTTGCTCATTATCTGAGCAAGCATCCTTTCTACCCTTCATTTAGAGTAGAAACTAGCAGAGGGTTTGTTCCCTATAGTTTTCCTTTTTGTAAAAGGGAAGACCTACTATGGTAGGTGGTTGTTTACCCCTTTGGTAAAGGGAAGACTTGCTGGGGTGCAAGTGGTGTAATACCTTTCATTGTAGAGAACGTTGTAATGACCCGACCTCCCGACCCCCACCAGGGACCCCAAGTGCGCGTCGCCACCCACGGATCCAAAGACCCGGAAGGGTTAGAAGAAATAGTCTAGTGAGAATGTACTGAATTTAAATAACTATAACAATATAACAACTGTACAACGTGTCCCAAGTAAAAGCATAGGTACAAGAAGAAAGGTGCAGTCCTTTAGGGGCATACCCCGAGAACTTGAAAAGTACAACTCTCAACTCACTCAAGCACAAGAGCTTACAACACTCGCTCTCACTACTGCTAACAACACACGGTGCTACAGCCGCCTCCAGAACCCGTCCGACACCGAGCTCTCGTGACGATGAGACCCTAGATGAAGGAAGTAGGGGGGTGAGCCTCGCGAACAAGGCCGAGTAGGGATTACCAGTCCCTCACCAGCCAGAGCAGCAGGAACTCCGAAAATAGGAAACGACACTAGAAAGCTGTAAAGCGAGGAACACCTACGGCAGGGTACTACTAAGCAGCAGAATATAACAATGCAACGCCACGACTACCAACCAAGGTCATGACACACACATGATTCCCGCAGAAACCAACAGAGTCAGGCACCAAGAGGAAGCAACCCTCGGCACACTCGCCGAGACTACGCAACAACCAGTGAGAATGACGTCTCACCACAAGCCGGCCACCTCAGACCTCCACAAGTCGAGGGCCCACAAGCAGAACCACCGAGGACCCTGGACACACCACAAGGTCGGGAAACCACACACACTAGTGCCACCATGGACTGGCACCAAGGAACAGGACTACAAAACCAAGAGAACACCGAGCAGAACCACCAGAAGCACGGGCCAAACCAACAACACCCATGGAAGCTAGACACGCCCAGGCTACAACCACCGTGCAGGCTAGGGCAACGAGTCATACTTGGAACATCGTGAGGAAACTGAAAGGTTTCGGAATTCCTATATGGTAATCTAGAAGGGGGGTTGAATAGATTACTGTCTATTAAAAGTTTAATACAACCCTTATAACCACAACACAGACTTTCTGAGTTTGCAACAGAATCAAAGTGAGACTTAGATGTGTGTTGGTGACGTGTAGATGAAAGAGTAGTTTATCTAGCGTGTGTAGATGCAACGTGCCTATCAATCATCTAACGTAGAAACGTTCAAACCACAAGACACGAAGATTTACGTGGTTCGGAGTACACAAATCGTGTATCCTACGCCCACGGTCCACACACACACGCAGAGTACACTGCTTATGAGCGAGTTCGGTGACTACAACTCACACACACACGTGTTTTCTGATGTGCACCCACGATCAGAACAACACACACACGTGAATCAAGCACAAGGGTCGCTTGAGACACACCAACACACACACATATGATGAAAGAAGGAAAGCAGGAAGAGTTCTGAGTGGAAGAGATGAATCCTGGTTTAGAACTCTTCTGGGAACGCCTGGATGGAGTTCAAACTTCGTCTTGATGGCTTCAAATCGATGGAGAAGCTTGAGTCCACGACGTTCTATCTTCATAACTGCTGGATCGATTGATCTTTCTGTCTCTGAGCAGCAACTTGAAGCAGAGCAGCAGCAACACCTTCTGTTCTTGGACTTGCTCTAGGGTTTTTGGTTGTGGCTGCCTCTGTACGAGATTTGCTTCAGAAGGTTGCTTATATAAAGGTGTTTTCATATGGGAAACGTGAGAGTTGTAACACCATCTTTGGTAACTTGGAAAGTTCTCGTATTTGAAGATTCTATGTGGTTGTCGACAGGCCTTCATCATCTGTCGACAGTTTGCAACAGTTTTGAAACAACAGAGATTTGGGATTTCAGTTCTGTGAGATTTGTCGACAGTCGACTGAGCATCTGTCGACAGATGGCTGTATCCTGAGCTTGTGTGTTTTCTGTCTGATCACACCTGTGGCATCTGTCGACAGGCACTTTGGGATCTGTCGACAGGTGACAATTTCAATGTATATGTGACCTTTTTCTCTGATTTTGTGAGAGCTTGGATGTATGCATTCACACCTACATCATAAAACATGTATAATCAGATATTTTGAATACATAAATAACTAAATATGCATCAAGTTATTGTCATGTATCAAACCTCAATTAAGATTGTTCATCATCAAAAACATGTTGTTATAACATTAGAATGAAAACCCAACATTCTCCCCCTTTTTGATGATGACAAAATTATTCAATTAGTGCATAATTGAGGTTCTCCCCCTTTTGACAACATCCAAAAGTATACACAATAGGCAGACACGTTGATATAGCAAAGAACTGTGAATTCATTGATATGAGATGAAGCATACACAGTACAAGGATTTGTGAACATCGGTGACGAGTTCCCGACTGCCATGCTTTGGCGTAATCAGGGTTGTGAAGATGTGATGGATCATCCGGTTCAAGGGAGGAAATAAATTGGCATTAAGTTTGGCAGCTTTCTTTGTTCCATCATAGGGTTGAAGGGTGATGAGGGGATAGTACTCAGAGGCATCCGGAGTATGAGTGAGGATGTCGGCCCCTGAGTTAGGGATTTGAAGGGTTGTGTTAATTAACAAGTTGGCAGTGACTCTAAAGGTTGTGCCCTTCACAGTGGTGTAGAAATCATTTCCCTCAGTGTAGCCAAGGTGATTGAAGAAGTCACGAACGGCAGTGGGAGAATAAACCGTGTGACTGTAGAGAAATGGCGTCCACCCCTGAGTGTCAAATAGGGGTTGGAGGTTGGGAAGAAGATCTGCCAAGGACTCAAAATCGCATACCTAGGCTGAAAACTTACTCAATGACCCCTTAGAATGAGTGAGATGGAGACGGGGAGGAACCACGAGTTCAGGCAAACGGTCGTCCCGAAGCTTCGTCCGGCGCTCAGCAGGAGCCCGGTCGTCGTCACCGGCTCGAGATGAAGCGGGACGGCGATGAGAAAACCTTTTTTTGCCTTGGGAGCCATGGAGATGATAGGACAAGGGTGGATGAGGGGCACAAAGGGTGGTAGAAGGGAAGCATAGAAGAGAACAAGCAAGAGAGGAAGGGGTGTAGGGTTTCCCGTCCAGAGAAAGAAGGGAGGTGTGTTGGGGAGGAAAGAGGGTGATTTGGGTGGTGGAGGAGGAGGAAGGACGGGGTTGCCTTTTAAAGAAGTTTGAAGGAAGTTTAAAAGGCAAGGACCCACCAAATCAGCCCCAAACGGCGCGCCCGTTGGCCTTCCAAATCAGGGCTGCCGCAGTCTGTCGACAGATGCCTGGAGATCTGTCGACAGATCCATACAGAAATTCTGCCTGACTATTTTTTGTGTGAAATTTGAAGAAGAACTCTTGAGCAAAGGTTACACAATGTATAGAGAAGGTGTAAAATAGGTGAGCACACTTTGAACCTACCATATACACGAATATGAAAGCCATCCCATTTACCTAAATGGTTTAAACATAATACTCAAGGAGTTTCAAGTTAGAGCATTAAGAGAACATTGTACGGTCTTAGAGAAAAGACACCAACACTCATGTTTGATGAAGGACATTGTAGAACAACACTATCCCTAGTTTATGATGATCAAATGATGACTGAAATGAATGTCTAAATTTCGTGATAACCACAACAACAATGACCTCGTGATTTAAGACACAGTGGAGGCTTCACTCTATTTCAGTTTTTCTTTGCTTGCAATGACTGATGCAATGGGAAAAGTGGTAATTAGGAGAACTTCACACCTTTTGACGTGAGGATACATGACAAGTGCCCGTACCCCCAGTTACTCAGTGGAAGTGTCCATCATACCGTTGTATAGAGATGACGAGTTGGCTTTTTGACGCGAGGGCAGACATTTGTGATGCCCATCTCCCCGGTTACTCAGCAAGACACATCATTGCTCTACCTTTATCCCAAGTTCTGATTGACTTTATTTATTTATTTGTTGATGTTTTTCTGAGATAGGTAGCTTTTCTCCATTTTAGATTAAAACTCAAGATCAAGGAATGTATATGATTAGCCGTCAATATGAGACATAAAGTTCAATGACCATAAGACCTTTCAAGTTACTTGAGAATAGTGTTTCCCTACAAGGAAATTATTCAATAGAGTTAGGTGTTTATCCTCTAAGAGAGTTCAAAGTTTTCAGAATGATGGAACCTAAACTCGTGCATGAGTAGTATATCAAAATCATGGTGGTTTTTAGGGAGAGCCTTAATATCATGTGAATATGATGGACTCAAACATGCATGATCACCCAATAGACACCTTATTTGAAAGACATGAACCTGCTCAAGAAGTGTGTTTTGAAATAAGCATTAAGTTCCTTGATTGAAGGTGTCTGTTGACAGCTAGAAGAGAGCCTGTCGACAGCCCACACAGACTGAGTGTTGCCTGGTCGGGGATCAAAAACTGTTGTGATCTGTCGACAGATTAAGTTTCGTCTGTCGACAGATGCACACAGTCTGAAGATTGGCCAGTCGGGGATTTAGAAACTGTTGTGATCTGTCGACAGATGAAATTTAGGCTATCGACAGATGCACACAGAGTGCAGAATGTGTATTCTGTGAGCCCTGATCTGTCGACAGGGTGAATGAGGACTGTCGACAGATGCCTGTGCAAAACCATTTTACGGTTAGAATGAAGGATTAAATGACCATTGGAAGTGAGGGAATTGAAGGTACACAAGGATGAGTGATTTCCTTCACAATGACAACCACCTAACCTGAGCTAGCTCCCCCATAGTGTGTGCTCATGTGTACACAAACAATGAAACAAATCAAGACACACTGGCACAATTGGACCAATCAAATAAACACACCAAGTTTGTAGGAAGACAGACCATGAAGATGTTCAATCTTTTTAAAAGAGTAGAGAATGGGCAAAAATGTAAAGAAACTAATCCTTATAGAAAGTACATGACCCTTACATGTAGCATAACTATGGATACGTGGCGGAGAATTTTTTTCTCATGCATAATGAAAGTTTCCAAACAAGCATGACTTGTTCTTCCACAAATCACCATTTGATATACCTCATAGTTGGTCAACACAAAGGACATATGCTTTGTATATGGATGAGTGTCATTGCATTTTGCATAAGGCCAATTCTCTTCTCAGTGTAATGAATCTATCTTCAGGTAGAGGTTTGGTAAAGATGTCAGCCAATTGTTTTTCTGTGGGTATGAAGCTGATTCCAAAGTTTTGTTGGCAACCTCATCTCTCAAGAAATGATGACGAATTTCTATGTGTTTGTCCTAGAGTGTTGAATGGGATTCTTTGATAGATTGATTGCACTAGTGTTGTCACATAGGATAGGTGTGCACCCAATATCGATGTTATAGTCACACAGTTGACTTTTTATCCACAACACTTGTGCCGCACATGTCACGCCCCGACGCAGAATATCGGAGCTCGAAGGTAGTTGCAAGAAAAGTATAGAGCGAGTACTAGACATCAAACCATTACACGATGAATAACGACAAAGCAAATCTTTCTCATTAATAACTTTTCAAATGTCTAGTTACAACCACTAATATCATAGCCATTCTATAGGGCCCAATTACATTGCAATAAAAGAAATAACTAACTACAACTCTAAGATGACATAATGACTCGAGGGTACTCCTGGCTTCACTCTTGGTCATTCCGTTCCTCGTGGTGTATGTGTCATCCTCGGTCTCACCTGATAACACAACATCAAATAATGTAGGGTGAGCGATAACGCCCAGTAGGACTTAAATCTCAGGCTCAAGCAGGCTTTAAATAATTAACACATTTAATGGCAGAGTATCTAAAGATAGCAGGTACAAGAGAGTCAAAATATAGCAAGAGATAGCACAACAGGTAACAGGATAGCACAATAGCACGAGATCGTGTATAGTTTCCAAAATAGCACAAGTATCGAGTATAGCACGAATAGCAGGATGGTCATAGCACAACTAGCACAAGTATAATAATAGTACGACGAGTATAGCACTTGTTGTCATTCTAGACATCGAGAGAGTATAGCACGTTTTGTGTTTTGATTGTCATATCGATAGTCGAGATAGATAGCACTTGAGTGTAATGCCAAACACTCTGATCATTTAACTCCCATGGGCACTAGCACTTTCGGGCGCACATCCCAGGACCAGATCGGGCCCTTTATTATTTGTCAGGCATTGGTTATATTGTATCTTTAGACAATCCGTCAATGGCCAATATAGAGTACCAGAAGTGATGAGAGCACTAGATGAATAGACGAGAAAGTAGAGTGAACGTGAATAGACAAGCGAGTGGAGTACAGATGAGAGCTAGTGGACATTGCACGTATGCGACGAGTAACAGGCGATAGTACAGTTGCACAACACGCGCACTTGGTGTTGGTAGTCAGGTGGAACTCACGATCTTCCCGCTGGCCATGTGTGCACAAGTCCAGAGGTCCGACGTGATTCAAGACGAGAGTGAACTTCTAATAGCCGTTTGGATCATATCGATCCCTAAAGGTGTAACGAGTGTTAGGGTACAACCGCTCGTCGACCATGTGGGAATCCATGATCAGAGAGACTTACGGAGGCCTTGTGCAAGGGTTCACTAGTCCGGCAAAAGGAATATCCGATGGAGAGTTCACCACAAGCCAAGTAAAGTGTGTATATAAAAACAGGTGCTCGACGTTCTAGAGGAATTCTAGAACAGTGGAGCGTCGATACCGGTATATAAACAACGCTAGATACGGATACAAGTCCTTTAAAATAGAGCAATTAATATACGTTATTGCAATAATTACCAGATACATTATGAGATATTTTATGCCAGATTTCAGCCATATATGGATGGTTCATGTGTGTGCATGTGTAAGAAAATCATAGATAGAAAAGAAGTCGTGAATATGTAATTTAAAGCATTCAATATGGCTCCATTTTAAAACAGGTGTTTTTACTGCGTGTGTGAATGTTAAAAAGGCGTAAGAATATTAGAAAGTGAGAGTAATAAATTTTATGGGTTTCATCAAAATCTTGTGTGAAAGCGACGTAGGCCAGTAAGGGTCGCGACAGGGTAGGGTAGATCGCGACAGTGGTTGTACAGGTCGCGACAGGCAGTCGGTTCGGGCAGACAGGTCGCGTCAGGCTGCATGAGGGTCGCGACGACAGCGCTGTCGCGATCAGATCGCGACAGAGCGCTCTGTCGCGACGGCCCCTGTGAATGCGGCCTATCGGGTCGTCGCGTTCACAGGGTCTGCGCCTGACCTGACAGAGTTCTGCTCTGTCTTGGATTGCGGTCCAGGATATCAGATTTTGATACGGGGTTGTTTATAAAATCATAACTAATTGTATACACAATGAAAAATCATGAAACCAGTGGCAAATGAAACTAGACATGCGAGAGTACTTCCAGTAAATAGGAATTTGAGAGAGAGCATGGTTTGAACATGGTTTAAGCATGAACAATAACGAGTAACACAGAACATGACACAGAGAGCAAAACTAATTTAATTCGAGCAACATGCTCAATGAAATTAGGGCTTTTTAGGGGCAAAAGATCTCTAACAACATGAAGTATCTACAGTAAAAATTTCGTAGCATGGGATCAAGTATACATAGAGATTTGAATTAAACATGACATCTTGGGGTTATCATGTTTGCAGATCTTCTAAAATCAAGAACAAAAGATTGGCTCGATGAAAAAGGGATTCAAGAGGGCTTTTGTTCCTGGTGATTGGACTACCTACAAACGAGTTTAATTTAATTTTGCTCGTGAGAATGCCTACCTTTGACTCGATTTATCTTCTAGGGCTTAGAACTCCAAGAACGAGGAAGAAGCTTCAAGAATCCTCTCCCCACGAGATCCTCTCCTCCTTGGACTCTTCTCTACGTCCAACAACCTTTGGCACGAGCTAGGGTCGGCAAGAGGGTTTAAGAGATGTATTTATATAAATACAAGTTCCTATTCCTACTACTACTCCTTCCTCTTAATTACGAGATTTCCTAACTCCACCCTTTCCTCTCTTTCTTTCTAATCTCTAATTGGGTTAGGATAGTATCTAAATTCGTGCTAGACTATATGGGGTAGGTTTAGAATCCTATTCCAACTCTAATTGTCACTTTTATTACTTTATACCCCTTTCCAATTAGGAGATAATTAAACTCTGAATTTAGAGTATTCTCTATTATTCCTTTTTTTAAATCTCTATTTTAGCCCACTAATTTGTAATGGGTCAATATAGCAAATCCCTTACTCCTTTTCTTTTAATGGGTTTTTTTTAATTCCCTCTTATTTGATTTCCTACATCTTCCTTTTATTTGATTTCCTAATTAAATAATATAAATATTTAAAATTTTATTTTCCCAAAAATTTAGGTTGCTACATCCTCCCCCTCTTAAAAGAATTTGGTCCCCAATTCATATGACCTTACAGAGAGAATGGCTTACCGAATAGATCAGGGTAGTTGCGTCTGATAATTCCTTCTGGTTCCCATGTGGCTTCTTCCACTCTGCGGTTATTCCATAAGACCTTCACCACGTGAATGGGCGATTTCTGAGTTGTTGCACCTTCCGGTCCAATATCTTGATCGACTTCTCTTCATACGTCATGTCCTTGTTTAACACCAGATCATCATGGCGAATGACATGTGTAGGATCGTACACATACTTTCTAAGCATGGAGACATGGAAGACATTGTGCACACTTGCCAAATTTGGCGGCAAGGCCAGTCTGTAAGCAACTTCACCAATCCTTTCAAGTACTTCGAAGGACCATGAATCTTGGACTAAGTTTTCCTTCACTCCGAATCTTTGAATACCACGGTAGGAGATACCTTCAATAGCACATGATCTCCTATTTGAAATTCCAGATCCCGTCTTCTCTTATCAACATAGCTCTTTGTCTAGACTGAGCAATCTTGAGTCGATCTCGTATCATCTGTATATCCCGGGTTGTACTTTGTACCATGTCAGTCCTAACCATTGTTGTTCTCCCACTTCATTCCAGCACACAGGAAATCTACAATTCCTACCATAAAGTGCTTCAAATGGTGCCATTTTAATACTCGCCTGGTAACTGTTGTTATAGGAACTCATCAAGGGTAAGTGTTCATTCCAATGACCACTGAATCTATAATGCAGGCTCTTAACATGTCTTCTACAATTTGATTTGTCCTCTCAGTTTGCCATCAGTCTGCGGTGAAAGGCAGTACTAAAATTAAGCTTCGTACCAAGGGCAGTTTGCAGACCTTTCCAAAATGAGAGGTGAACCTTGGATCTTGATCTGAGATAATAGATGACGGAATGTCGTGCAACCGCACGATCTCCTTGACATATAATGCAGCTAGCACCTCCACAGACCATGTACTCTTTATGGGTAAGAAGTGCGCAGATTTGGTCAACCGGTCAACGATGACCCATATGGCGTCAAGTCCACCCGAGTTCTGGGTAACCCATGATGAAGTCCATGCCAATGCTTTCCCACTTCCATTCTGGGATATCTAGTGGTCTGAGTACACCGGCAGGGCGCATATGTTCTGCTTCACTTGTTGACATGTGAGGCAATGAGCTACATGCTCGGCTACTTCCCTCTTCATATTCGGCCACCAAAATGTTCGTTTCATGTCTTGATACATTTTGTACCTCCTGGATGAATAGTGTACTTAGTTTGATGAGCTTCATCCATTAGTTTCCTTTTTAGGGCTTCGTTGTCAGGGACACAAGTTCTCCCTTGGAATACTAACCTTCCATCTTCAGTCATGGAAAAATCCGGTCTGTCCGCTAAGGTTTCCTTGACACGAACCAAGAATGGATCGTTGTCCTGTTGCATCTTGATTTCCTCCCAGATCGGATTGGATCTTGAGATTGGCAATCAAAACATGATCATCCCTATGTTCAATATAAGTCTAGCCTCGCGAATTGTTCAAGTAATTGCATCTCGCCAAGGACTAGACTTGAGATAGATGCCATTGGCTTCCTACTAAGAGCATCAGCCACGGCATTTCCCTTACCTGGATGGTACTGGATGTTGAAATCGAAGTCCTTTAGATATTCTAACCATCTTCTCTGCCTCATGTTGAGTTCTTTCTGGGAGAATAGGTACTTTAGACTTTTATGATCTGAATAGACATGAATTGCTCACCATAGAGATAGTGCCTCCAGATTTTTAATGCGAAGACCACGGCAGCCAACTCTAAGTCATGCACAGGGTAGTTGACTTCATGTGCGTCTTCAATTGCCTTGAGAATAGGCGATGACCTTCTCCTTTTCATTAGTACACAGCCTAGCCCAATTCCTGAGGCATCAGTATAGACAGAGAAACTTTCTCCCTCTACTAGTAGAGTGAGAACGGGTGCTGAGGTAAGGCAGTCCTTGAGAATTTGGAAACTCTTCTCACACTCTTTACTCCAGGAGTAGGGATTCTCCTTTCGTGTCAGACGCGTGAGTGGACGCGATCTTGAGAAGTCCTTGATGAACCGCCTGTAGTATCCAGCCAGTCCTAAGAAGCTTCTGATTTCTGTGACATTGGTTGGTCTCTCCCAGTTGAGTACAGCTTGACTTTGGTGGATCAACAAGATGCGTCCTTTGATATGACATGGCCCAAGAAAGACACTTCTTCGAGCCAGAACTCGCACTTGCTTAATTTTGCATATAGTTTGTTGTCTCGTAAGACTTGCAGTGCGGTCCTCAAGTGTTCTTCATGGTCTTCCTTGGTCTTTGAATATATGAGGATATCGTCGATGAAGACGACCACAAATTTGTCAAGGTATGGCCGATATATGTTGTTCATGAGTTGCATAAAGGCTGCAGGAGCATTGGTTAGACCAAAAGGCATAACAACAAATTCGTAATGTCCATACCTGCTCCTGAAGGCCGTTTTGAAGATATCGTCATCCTTGATCCTCATTTGATGATAACCAGATCGAAGATCGATCTGGAGAAATATTGCGCTCCAGAATTTGGTCGAATAGTTCTCGATCCTAGGCAATGGGTACTTGTTCTTGATGGTCAATTGGTTGAGTTGACGATAGTCGATGCATAGTCTCATCGACCCATCCTTCTTCTTGACGAATAGCACAGGTGCTCCCCAGGGGAGGTACTTGGTCTGATGAACCCCTTCTCTAGCAGCTCCATCAGTTGTGCTTTTAGTTCTTTCAATTCGGCAGGCGACATCCGGTACGGTTGACGCGATACCGGGGCAGCTCCAGGAGTCAACTCAATGGCGAAGTTGACGTCACGTTCAGGGGGAACTCCGGGTAAGTCTTCAGGGAATACATCTGGTAGTCCTGGACTATGTGGATGTCTTCTATTTTGAACCCTTCTTTTCGACTATGACGGCCGCAAGGAAAGCAAAACATCCTTTCCTTATCATGTTATGGGCTTTTAAGGCGGAGACTAGAGACATCCGCTTCTTATGTCTAATCCCAGTGAATGCTAATTTAGGAAAGTCACTAAACGTCACCCTTCCTTTCTTACAATCGACGCTTGCCCCATATGTGGACAACCAGTCGGCTCCCAATATGACATCATACCCTTCCATGGACATACATACCAGGTCGGCCTTTAGGTTATGGTCGCCGATCATTACATCGGCAGATGGAAAGTATTGGTTTAGTTTCTCCTTCTCCCCAAGGGTGTTGTGACAGAGAATTCACACCCATGGTTGTAGGTTTTGCAGTCAGGGTATCAGCAAAGTGTTGAGATATGAATGAATGAGTAGCTCCAGTATCAAATAACACAAATGCTGGCAAGAAAAGACTTGCAGGGTACCTTCTACCACGCCACCTTCCTCGATGGTTTCTTCATTGTGCAGGGCTTGCAGCCTGCCCTGTTTCTTAGGCATAGCAGTGCACTTCTCATTTTTTTCAGCATCGGCACTCGGGTATGCGATGCTCACGACTTCCGCAGCGCAGACACGCTCCGGCTTTTCTCCAGCACTCATCAGCGGTGTGACCAGGTTTGTCACAGTGTTTGCAGTGATCTTTGTTGGAGTGTTGGGGATGAAGACCTTGGGTTTCCTATCTTGGCTGGATCCCTCAGTTGGGGGAAAGGACGCTTTTTGCCGTTGGTCGGCTTGGCAGATGCTGGTCCCGATGTCATTTCTTTCTTTACGAACTTCCCCTTGATACGGTCATGAAGTCCGTAGCATCTTCTAGTAGCTGGCCTTCTTAACCATCTCGGCATAAGTTTGTATGTCGAGTGGCGCCAGTTGAGTAATGTACTGAGGCTTTAGGCCATTTAGAAAGCGCTTAGCCTTCATTCTCTCAGTGTTGATCAGATGTACAGCATAGTGTGCCAGTCTAGAGAACTGGGCTTCGTATTCTGCTACCATCAGGCTTCGCTGTTTAAGAGCAGCGAATTCAGCAGCTTTCTTTTCCTGTACTCGTTCAGAGAAGTACTTAGCATTATAAGCTTCCTTAAATTGGCCCAAGTAAATTGGTCGTTATCCTTTGTGGCTTCCACGGACTCCCACCATGCGCGGGCATCCTTCTCCAGTTGGAATGTCGCTAATAGGAGTTTGTCTCCGTCCGCACATTGCATTACACGGAAGATCCTTTCCGTTTCTTTAGCCAGTGCTCCGCTTCATCTGGATCCGTAGACCCACTGAACCTAGGCGGGTTCAGACCCCTGAAATTGCGATGCAGCTCGCCTGCACCTGGTTGGTTCCCTCGCGGTTACCACCGCCTTGCTGGGTGGCTTGTAGTATGGCACGAGTTAGTTCCTGGAGGGACTGTTGCATGCCTCTCATCTGGCACGTTCTGCAGTCATTGTAGCTGTTTAGTTCCTACAAAATAGTTTGATAGTTATAATGTGATTAAAAGTTTAATTTTTATGTGTGTGAGTTTATTTTAGCTGATTACCAATGGTTCTACCCACATCTCTCATAGGTAGGATTACTGACTCTTAGTCGAGGCTGGTCAACCTAGATCACCCTATACTTAGAATAACCTAGGCTCTGATACCACAAAACTGTCACGCCCCGACGGGAATATCGGAGCGCGAAGGCAGTTGCAAGAAAAGGTATAGAGCGAGTACTAGACATCAACCATTGCACATGAATAACGACAAGCAAATCTTTCTCATTAATAACTTTTCAAAGTCTAGTTACAACCACTAATATCAGAGCCATTCTATAGGGCCCAATTACATTGCAATAAAAGGAAATACTAACTACAACTCTAAGATAACATAATGACTCGAGGGTACTCCTGGCTTCACTCTTGGTCATTCCCTTCCTCGTGAGTGTATGTGTCATCCTCGGTCTCACCTGAGAACACAACATCAAATAACGTAGGGTGAGCGATAACGCCCAGTAGGACTTAAATCTCAGGCTCAAGCAGGCTTTAAATAATTAACGCATTTAATGGCAGAGTATCTAAAGATAGCAGGTACAAGAGAGTCAAAATATAGCAAGAGATAGCACAACAGGTAACAGGATAGCACAATAGCACGAGATCGTGTATAGTTTCCAAAATAGCACAAGTATCGAGTATAGCACGAATAGCAGGATGGCCATAGCACAACTAGCACAAGTATAATAATAGCACGACGAGTATAGCACTTGTTGTCATTCTAGACATCGAGAGAGTATAGCACGTTTTGTGTTTTGATTGTCATATAGATAGTCGAGATAGATAGCACTTGAGTGTAATGCCAAACACTCTGATCATTTAACTCCCATGGGCACTAGCACTTTCGGGCGCACATCCCAGGACCAGATCGGCCCTTTATTATTTCCAGGCATTGGTTATATTGTATCTTTAGACAATCAGTCAATGGCCAATATAGTACCAAGAAGTAGATAGAGCACTAGATGAATAGACGAGAAAGTAGAGTGAACGTGAATAGACGAGCGAGTGGAGTACAGATGAGAGCTAGTGGACATTGCACGTAATGCGACGAGTAAACAGGCGATAGTAACAGTTGCACAACACGCGCACTTGGTGTTGGCAGTCAGGTGGAACTCACGATCTTCCCGCTGGCCATGTTGTGCACAAGTCCAGGTCCACGTGATTCAAGACGAGAGTGAACTTCTAATAGACGTTTGGATCATATCGATCCCTAAAGGGTAACGGGTGTTATGGTACAACCGGCTCGTCGACCATGTGGGAATCCATGATCAGAGGAGACTTACGGAGGCCTTGTGCAAGGGTTCACTAGTCCGGCGAAAGGAATATCTGACAGAGAGTTCACCACAAGCCAAGTAAAGTGTGTATATAAAATAGGTGCTCGACGTTCTAGAGGAATTCTAGAACAGTGGAGCGTCGATATCGGTATATAACAACGCTAGAAACGAATACAAGTCCTTTAAAATAGGGCAATTAATATACGTTATTGCAATAAATTACCAGATACATTATGAGATATTTTATGCCAGATTTCAGCCATATATGGATGGTTCATGTGTGTGCATTGTAGAGAAAGAATCATAGATAGAAAAGAAGTCGTGAATATGTATTTTAAAGCATTCAATATGCTCCATTTAAACAGTGTTTTTACTGCGTGTGTGACTGTTAAAAAGGCGTAAGAAGTTCCTCACTCTCACATTGCATTAGCATTCTTGGTATATCAAATAGTGATTTGAAGAAAGACAAGTCAGCCTTGTCTTACACTTTCACTATGCGTGAGTATATGTCTCCGCCAAGTATCAAGAGTCTTATATGCAATTGTGAGGGGGGAGTCCCTGTCCTTCAATAAAAACATTTCTACTCATCTTAATTTTTTCATTTAAATCTTTTGATTCTCTTTATCTTAATGAAAGACTTCTGGAATCAACAAAACTCGGGGGGAGCTAAAGAATCATACTTGTTGGGTTGAGTGTGTTTTAGAACTTCCTAAAGTTTTAATTTAATGATATCCAATGAACATCACTCATACCTTGATTTGATGATGACATATTGTGATATTGATGATGACATTTGTGATTTTAATGATGAGATATTGTGACATGTTGTGATTTTGATGATGATATGTTGAACATGTTATACATCTGTACATATCACAATAATGCTTAAACAACATATTTTTGATGTTTAATATCTCATATTTTAATGATAATATCTTGTACTAATGGTTATGTGTTAAATTTTCGGTTCACACATTTTTGTCTTGTAGTGTCGACATTAGATCAAAGCAGGTCGACACTAGTCCCAGATTCCAGAAGACCAGTTGTCAGACTGGGACAGCATCGACACTAGCTCAAAGCAATCAACACTAGTCCCAGATTCCAGAAGGGCAAGGTCGACACTAGCTCAAAGCAGTCGACACTAGTCCCAGATTCCAGAAGGGCAGGTCGACACTAGCTCAGGGCAGGTCGACACTAGACCAGTTCCAGCAGACCAGTTTTCAGAAATGGCAGCAGGTCGACACTAGTTCAGGGCAAGTCGACACACTCCGGCTGAAAGTCAAAATCGTGAATTTTCTCTATACACGTGGCTGCTTGGGATTTAAGGGATTTTACCTAGGGTTCCGTGCCCATGCACCCCAAAGCACTTTATGGACATATGGGGCTATAAATACCCATGTTCCTTGTACCCCAAAGGCAAGAGAGCCTACACTTCCAGAAGAAGCCTCTGGCGGCTAAAGGGGGTTTTCCAGATCTGTCTCCATCTCTAGAAGCTACAAGCCATCCTTTCAAGAGGAAGGACAAGGGGATCAAGGGGAATCCCTGAGAGAAGGTTGCTGTGCAAGGCAAGGGAGCAGATCCAACTGAAGAGGCATAGGAGAAGAAGGATTTCTGGCATTTCATGCCATCAAAGCAGAGCATCATCAATTGAGGAGAATCTCCATCGATTTCCATCAAGACTCCTCAATGAAGCGTCTGCAAGGCCTCTTCATCGAAGAACACTCTTTCTACATCTATTTGCTTATTTCTGAGTTCGTTCTTCCTTAGTTCGTCAATGAGATTTGTGCATGAAGTTCTGTACAAATTTCTATGTATGAAACTGTCTTAAATCAGATCATTGTTAGAGGATCTGATCTCTTTTGTGTTTGATCTAGCTTTTGTACTCTAAGCCGTCGAGCTCAGGTTTGTGAGTCGTCGCACTCACTGTGTGGTTGAGCCGTCGTGCTTATTTGGAGTCGTCGTACTCCGGTTGTTGTTGAGCCGTCGTGCTCAGTTGGAGTCTTCGTGCTCCAGGTGTTTCTTGAGTCGTCGTACTCAAGGGTGTTTGGAGTCGTCGTGCTCCAGGTGTTTCTTGAGTCGTGTGCTCAAGGGTGTTTGGAGTCGTCGTGCTCCTGTGTGAGTTGTACTCAAGGTTTTGAGTAGTGTGGCCTCACTGTGTGAGGGGTGGACGTAGGAGTCACTGGAGGTGATTTCCGAACCACCTAAAAATCCTCTGTGCATTGGTTTGAATTGTGGTTTGCTTTGTATCTCGCTAGATGCATGCATAGGGATTTCGTTCACACTACTAATTGATTTGCTCACACACACAAATCACACTTCATATCAGTAAAATGTTTGGGTGAATTGATCTCTGATTCGAAGTAATTTTAAATTGCTTAAGCTTCCGCGTTAATTGGTGTTAGATCAATTCAAACCACCCACCCCCCCCTTCTAGATCTGATCCATCCACCCATCCGTCCTAACAATACTTCTTTTCTACATAAACTCAGAATTAATTCATTGTGAAACTCAGAATTAATTCATTGTGTTGATACATTCCTATAATGATATGTTCATTATCTTATCAAAAGAAACCACATAATAACTTTTTGACTGCTTATTACATTTTACAATCAATCTTCAATTATATTCTGAACTCCTCAAGTAATCTAATTTCTTTAAAGACATGAAGATCTCTTGTGCATTGAATTTAGACATCTCTTTTTCAACTGATGAGGGAGAAGGTTGAATTTTTTTTATTCATTTATTTCCCTCTTCTTTCAACGAGCAATGGCACTAATGCTGAGAAACTACAAACCTCACAAATAATGAAGTGTCATGTATGTCATGAAGCATTTTTGGTTATCTCTGTTCAAGGGGTAAAACAAAGTTAAAAAAAAATCTTACAATATGATGATAATGAGTAACTGGAAATATTGGCATCTCATAAACGTATATTTTCAGTCAAAAGGTTATCATTTGCCCCTTGAAACTGAATAATGAGTAAATCTTAGTAACTAGGGACTATGGTGTGTAAAAAGCATTAGTTCTTGTGTGACAAGATTAATACATTTGAAAGTTTGATTAAAAAAAAATGTCACAACAAAATTCAGTCACAAAACATACACCTTACCCCAAATCCGATTGATTTGAGACGTTTTACTCATCACAATTGACTTCATTCAAAAAGAAATTCTCTTACCTTGGATCAGAAGAATATGAAAGATTGCCATGACGGTATTGAATGTCCTATATCATTCAAAAGTCATTTCAGTGTTTCTTATAATCAATGAACAGATCTTGTAAGTTATTGTTTAATTTTGGATTACAATGGGTGTTTGTTAGAAATGACAAATGAATTCTTCAATATATTAAAAATCATTGACAAGTTGATTTCATAAATATCTCTTTCATTATCATAAGACCCCATCCAGTTTTCCTGATCATATCATTGTTTTTCCCAGTTAGGTCGACGCAGTCCTCTTCATGTGTCGACACCATCACTGGTCAGGTCGACACAGTCCCTTCTTGTCGACACCATTGCTTCTCCAGGCGGATTTTTATTTTTTATTTTTTTATCAGTCACTGTTTTGGGTAAGGAGCACCTGCAGCTCATCTTACCTCTCATCTCTTGCGGTAAAGTCTTTTTCTATGCCCTCATTTGCAGGCGACCGCCGCCTCTTTTCATCTCAAAGGAAACAAGAGATTTATCTCTTGTTCCCGCCATCTCCTCCTCTCACACATCACGTTCCTCTCTCTCTGCTTGCTGCGATGCCTCCCAAGCAAACACCAAGGAGAGGCATGAGGTCTAGGGCTACTGCTCGTGGGGTTGTGATTGAAGAGCCCCCAACCGAACGCGGAGCAAGCATCGCCATGATACGACGCCAGCAACGGATGCGTCTTCACCCTCTACAACTCCCTCCAAGTGAGGTAGGTTGCCATCCTCTGGTCGTGGCAAATCCCCCAACGTGCCTCGTCATCCCTGGAGGAAGCTTCTCTCCAGTTCTTATGAAACAGTGCCTCTGGTTCAGGGGAATCTTCCTCCACCTCATATGGTTTTTCTAATCCCTCTGAAGCTACACCTTCCAAGATAGTCTCTGAAGGAAAACCCATTCTTAAGCCCGAGCAGTTGATTTTCAAGATGAGGACTTTTCCAGGCATTTCCTGATTTCATCAACTTTTCAAGTTTCAAGGCTGGATGCACTTTATTCTGAATTTCGCACTTTCTACCCTAGGCGGTGCAAGAATTTTACATGAATTTGACTGATGTACCAGAGGGTTTTCAATCTGAAGTGAAAGGGGTTTCTATTTTTATTCAACTGAGCTGGATTCTACACTTTTCAAGATTCCTGATGAAGGGGAAGATTACCATGAATTTGAATTTGATTTGCATGAAGCATACACCCTGTTAACTAGTCTCCCTCATGATCGAACAGACTCCAGGCAAACCTATGTCACTAAGTTCAATACAAACACTTTTCACCTATCCTTCGGTTAATTCATCACATTCTCACTACAATTATCACACACCACAAGGTGGTGAAGGGACAGGCTCACAAATATTAGAGGTTTGTCATGTATTGCATGAAGAAGGATATCAAAGTCAATCTGCATCCTATCATGACATAAATTTTGTCTGAAACAACCAGAAAGGACCTTCATAGGTCACTGCCATATGATGCTCATCTCACTGTTGTGTTCAAACATTTTGGTGTTTCTTTTGCAAATGAAATTTTCAATCTATTCCACATAACATATTTATTGTTTGAAACATTTGCAAAAATTTATGGGCTTTCGGATTGAGGGTGCTCAAATTTGTCGAGGGCAATGTTGAGCCACTGCTACACCTGAAGGAGAGGCCCCTCCTTCTGCTGTTCAGTCACCACAGCTTGATCAAGATGTTCAGCCCCCATCTGAGGTTGAGGTCCAAGTTCCACAGGATACACACAGTTCACCTACACTTCATGGTTCCTCACCTTTTGTGACGACCCTCATTATACCGGTACGGTTATACCAACCCACGTCGGTATAGTAAAGGTTATCACAGCGGGACATTGACCCGACACTAACAATTGATTGAGATGTACACAAAATATAGATACAGAGTCGCGGAAGTTAAGGACTAACTGTCATCACATTTATCATCCACATTTACATACACGATCCATATAGCAAATTAAAAGACTAAACTTTCACAATTTAAAATTAAACCAAAATACATTGTCCACAAGATTAAAGTTCTACATTTAATACATAATTTGTCCCAATTACAAAATGATAACTCTAATACAAGCTACAATTTACATACTATGAACAAAAAGGGGCACAACGAGGACTCCGCCAACTAGTCTCCGCACTCGGAGTCACTCTCCACGGTCTCCTCCAAAGGTACGGGTCACCAACTAAACCTGTACGCCGAAGCAAGTAATGAGTCTAAAAGACTCAGCAAGTAACTCCATACACATCATTCATGCATACATCACAGTAGGTTCCACTAATTCAATTTGCAAGGCAACATACAACATGCTTGAACATTAATAAAAGACAACCTATCATGGTAATTCTACCAAATCAAAACACATGGTACATGGTTTAAGATATTTCAAATAACACTTCCTATCACATGCTTTCTACTCATTTAATCACATGAAGACTACACTTCCAATTTGACTATAAATGATAGCAATTTACATGGAATAGAAGTACATAGCATGAATTATTGTTCATACTATAACACATTCACTTCACATGGTACGCATTCCCTATTCCACATGGTTCTTCTTTTCAAACAT
>JACBKR010003109.1:0-31394 GCA_014218235.1 Colocasia esculenta
TCCAGGCGCGAGATGCGAAGCGCCTCTGTTCGGAACCTCTTGACGAAGTCCCAGAGGGCCTCGCCTTTCTTCTGGCGCACGGTCAGGAGAGAAGCCGCCGTCCGCGGCTGGGACCTTCCACCAAGGAAGTGTCCCGAAAGGACTTCTTCAATTGGCGGAAGGAGGTGATAGAGCCGCAGGGAGGGTTTCAAACCAAACTGGCGGTCTCCTTAAGGGTTGCAGGGAAAGCCCTGCACTTGGCCGCATCTGATGCTCCGTGGAACACCATATGCGATTCGAAGCCGTGGATGTGGTCGGCCGGGTCAGTAGTGCCGTCGTAGGGCGCGATGGTGGGAAGAGGGAGCTTGGAGGAGACCAGGGCCTCCAGAATCTCCCTACTGAAAGGAGAGCGGAAGTCCAAGTCGTCCTCCGCTGGAGCTTGCCCTCCGCACGCTGAACCATCGCGTCCATGCGGCGTTCGAGGTCGACCACACGCCGGAGACGCCTGGCGAGCTCCTGCTCGGAGTTGGCGGGGCCCCCACGTCCAGAGGAGTGGGAGTTGCCTCCCACGACTGATCGTGGCGGACGGGGTGAGACGATAGAACGCCGGGGCGAGCGCCCGCGGCGCTCTGGTGCCCGCTCTTCCGATGGAGCCCGGAGGGACCGGCGCGGTGAGTCCGCCTGCTGCTCCTGCGGCGCTGGGGACGCGGGAGCGTCGATGTGACGATTCCGCCTGTCGCTCACACGGCAGGGAAACCGCTGGGGCCGCTGCCCCTGCCAACTGGGCCTGTAGGGCGAGGCAGACGCCCGTCAACTGCTGCATTTGTCCTCGAAGCTCCGCTACTTCGAGGGCAGTTGCAGGCGCAACAGCCGGCGGTGCCGGGACGTCGTGGCTTGCGCCGGCAGTGGCGACGGCGTCATCACAGGAGGGGATCGGCGACAGGAGTCCCCTCGTGACTAGCGAGACCTCGTCGCCCTGCTTCCTATGTTCTAGTATGAGGATCGTCCTCGAGCCATGGCAGCGTCGCGTCCCACAGACGGCGCCAAATGTGGTGGTGTAATCCTGTTTGGACCTGAGCCAAACGAGCCTCCACTGGAATAAGAGAGGGAAGACGATTGCTGGTGAAGACGAAGACCTGCAAAACCAGAATAGGATCAGGAGGCCCGGTGAAAACCGGGGAAACCCTCCGATGCCTAAGTCAGTGGAGAACTTGTGAGGCAGGGGGTTTCGGAATGCGAGAATGTGTTCGCGTGAGGAAGAGAACGTACCGTTGCATGGTACTGTACATGTGCCTTATAGGCGCTGGCGTAGAGGCCAACGTGCGTAACGTTAGGCAGATCGTGCCTGAAGAGGCGCCTGACACACGCGCATAACGGGAGGAGTTATGACTCCGATGCCCGTTAGGCTGCCAGGCAGTTCACGCCCCTTGATGGTGGAGAACGTGGCCTGAGACGGTTACAAACGTTCTGGAAGCCAGAGAGCCTGCTCGGAACCTTTGGAAATGCTTTCCGAGCAGGTGACCCACGTGGGGGCTCGAACATGCTGTTCGGTAACATCGAGGGTAGTTCCATGGAGCGGAGTCACTGTTCTTGCTCGGAAGCTGTTCATAGTTGTTCGGTAAGGGAAGGCGGGTGATCTGCTCGGAGGTACGCCGCAGCGGAACTTGACAGCTTCCGATCAGGGAGTCACACAATGGAGGTCTTTGAGCCATCCTGGAGAGGGCGTGCCCTTCGATGACGGTGCACGTTGGTTGACAGGACGTGAATGGGCCGTAACGAGCCATCGTGGGCCTAGGTGACCAGATTTGGTCACCACAAATGTGATAGCATACATCTAACAACATTCATTAATGTTTATTCTTCTTTTTTGCCACACCATTCTGTTGCGGCGTGTAAGGCATGGTGACACACTTGTTAATCCTTTTGTGAGATTAATTTGTACGAAGATCACAATAATAATAGGATGTCACTGTTCCAAAATTAAGATATTGGGGAGGTTGCGGAATCTAGTGGATGGAGCTTATCCTGTTCGGCTAATAAAAGAAAGTGCCGAAGTGGAGACCTTTTCTTTCTCATGATCAGAGATGGCCCGTCACTAACAATCATAAAGTAGTCATTTTCCCGTACAGAAACGTTGATCGATGGGAACTTTTGAAACGCGATCTTTTTAATAAATATATATAAGATTAAAATATATGTCACAATCTCCATGAATAAACAATATTATACAAAGCTTGTCTCTTTTCACCCATTGTGTGTGCCCTATAATCCATTTTGCTTTTCTCGTTAATTCGCAGTGTAATTTTATTCTAGCTGGGCTAAGTTGACTTCAAGGTCTTATTAAGCAAATAGACATTAAGCTGACGTCAGATTGAGTGAGCTAACATAAGTGACTATGAGGTCTCATTAGCATGTTGAGCAAAGCAGTTTTGTTTTTTGTGTTTTTTTCTTTTCTTCTTTTTTTTTGGGGGGGGGGGGGGGGGCGGAGGAGGGGAGGGGGAATAGTCTTCCTGCCAATCTTTTAGAGAAAGATTTTGTGCACTTTCAAAAGTGCACAAAGTGTAAGTCACATTGGTAAAAAATTATGTTGCACTAATTTTTTGATGCCACATGAATTTTTTATCTATGTGCATGGTGTCACATGGGTTTTTGTCACATGGGCAAAAAAACCCATGTGACTTGCACTTTGTGCACTTTTGAAAGTGCACAAAGTCTTTCTCATCTTTTAACGTGACCCGGAATCAAACTCATAAGCAGGGAATTCAGACTTCAGCTAATTAATCCAAGCCCCCGTCGTCCATGCAATTTGCTTTACTTGTTTTGGTAGTTTGAAGAGCTTCTTCTCCGACGTCGATGGAAGCTCCATCGACAGTTTGAAGGCTCGGCAATGACTTAGTTAAGTTAATCTTTCTGTATGGTTTTCCCCTTGTGAGTGATATAGAGTTGCGTTTTGACGTTGTTTGGTGGGCTTGCTCCCTCTTGTTAGATTACGGTGCATTGTGTTTGGCGCTCATCTTTGACGACTCTGTATGACATTTGATATCCCTAGTGGTGTTTTTTTGATAGCATCTGGTTCCTCCGCCGTCGTCGAGTTCCTCCTCGACGGGATGTCTGGTCGTGAGCTCGCCTTACTTTGTTGGACGACTATCGACTTTCTACGACTGCTTTTTTTGACGGCCTTGTGCGGCATCTGGTAGTATGTACTTCTCCTATCTCTCAATGGGCTTCAATATGGTTGTCTGGTGTGGAAGGACCTTAGATCCCTGATTTGTGAACCTGTACTTGCTTCAGAGATGAGTCATTTCACCTTTAAGACTTTGTTTGGACATGTGATGGCTCACTCGTGTACAACGTTAATCTGTATGGAGGAATGTTATGCCAACTTGGACATCAAACGACAGCTAATTTCCCTACTTTGATAAAAAAAAAAGGCAGTGCCACCTTACGATCAGAGGGGCTGTTAGTGACTGGGATGGTTTGTCAAAAATATTCAACTAATGAACATAATCGGATTTTTGACAATTATTCATTTTTAACATTATTTTAGTGAAGATGGCATGTTTACATTATTTCTTATAAGAATGGTTTATAAATAAAGATCGCTAAGACAATCATTGAGAGCTCTCAAGACTGACATAAATGAGACAAAGTACGCAACCGATTGGAAAAGTAGTCGAGCAAATTATTTCAAATATGAGGAAAGCTTGCTACATATAATATGTACACCTTTATCAACTAGAACAACATACATACCAATAAGGTAATGTCCATCTAGACCCAGTAGGTGGAGGCTATACATAACTTAATCACTAAAATTTGCCATAATTGGCACGGCCATTGACAACATTGTCCTGATTATGAATTTGTTTTGCCATAAAACAACAATTTCAACTTGCCATTTGGTTATTTCTTGTAACGTCCCGAGTCTTTCGGGATATTAGTTGCTGGATTGGTGTGTCGTTTTGAGTTTTATTGGGACTTGGACAGAGGCGAAATTTAGGCTCGTTATTTTAGCATAAAATTTTACGTAAGAAAATATTTTTAAGAAAAAAATTATATAATAATTTATTTGGTTCTTTTGAAAAATTAATCTATAAAAATTTTTTACCTAAAATTCATAAAGTTTGACATCATTCATGAAACCCGTAAACCGTTTTCCCCCAAACTATTTTATCCAAATGATTATATGTTGATTTATAAGATTTTCATGAGCGAGACTATAGTTTTTGCTCCCATTTTGGTAGTCTTCGCTAGATGCTCGACGCCCGACGACCATTAACGTTAGGCACCCGGCGGTCGGCAGCAAGTGACCGATGCTTGGTTCCCAACAGTCAGTGCTCGACGGTAGGCACCTGGTACTTAGCGCCAAGTGGCCGGTGACAGTGGCCGGCGACCGAGGCTAGATGGTCGACGCTTGGCACCCAGCGACCAGCCGCCTAGCGCCTGGAGGCCAATGATAGCGGCGAGAGATTGGCAGTCGGTGCTAGGCCCTTGGCGACTGACGACCGATGACCGACGTACGACGACCAACTTCTGGAGACCAGCCGCCACGCATCGAGCAGTGGTCGACTGGCAGCCGTCTACTGGTGGTCGGTGCCCAACGGCCAGTGACAGCAGTCGGTGCCCAATGACCGGTGACAGCACTCAACGACTCGCGGCCGACGCTAGGCGACCGATGGCTGTAACTTCCCAGAAAGGTCACCCATCTTGGGACTGCTCTCAACTGAGCACGTTTAACTTTAGAGTTCTTTTCCTACTCGAGCTCCGAAAATAACTAGTCGGAGTTACTAGTAATTTGATGATTTAGCCTATTTAACATATTCTTATATGAGGTGTTACAATCTACCCCTCTATATAACCGACGTCCTCATCGCTGCACACATATAACACACAGTCAAACCCCAGGCAGATAGGATTCTAGAGGTAGCCCCTACATGTTAAAGAGGTGGCTTTCACTATGTAGTACTTTGCACCATTACGGCCTCAAGAGGTGGCTCCCATAGTGTAGCACTTTGTCCTATGTGGCACTTAGTTCTTGCACTTTCGGCTGGGCAAAGCTCTGATAACATTTGTGACGACCCAACCAACTAACTAGCCCAACAACCGTACTAGTTAGTAGACTTCCCAAAACAACTCTCTTAAAAATTTCTCCCAATTGATGTTACCCCCTCTATTCCTGAATACATTCCTCATGGCAAATTGCCACCACTCTTCTGCTCTATCCTAAAGCATATAAGTGGTCAGTGTGACTTTATCTTACTGTTCACATCTAATTGTCTTACATATCTTCTCTATTTCTCTAACCCATCCTTCTACCACCTCACGTTGACTACTTCCTTTGAAGGCTGGAGGTCCCATCTTCTTGAATTTTTCTGGCAAGCATGCTCCAGAAATTCTTTCTCCATTCATGTCTTGTTGGTTCTTCATTAGGGTTTGCACTAACCCCGAAAATGACTGCATAAAAGTGGCCAAATCAGGCAGGAGTCCCAGGTCTTCAAGAAGAATGTAATATCCTCAAATTGTAGACATCATGATTTACTTAGTAATTTTTGTTTATGCATAATAATTAGTTTTAAATCTGAATATTTAAACCCAAGGGTGTATGTAGGACACACTATCATACACCGGTACCACTTTCAGCCGTGTGTACTCTGACAGGTACAACACCGGATTTTGATAACAAAATTAAATTCTGAGACCACCATAATTCTCAAAAAAAAATGTGATGATTCCAAAAATGTAGATATCAAGAATTAGTGGTGCACATATATCGAGATTTAGTAAATCTATTAATTTTTGGAGTAATTTTTACCCAGTCAAACTTTAATTTAAAAATAATAATAATAATCAACATAATTTGTAGCACCTTCCAATTAGTTTATGTTTCAAATTTCATCTTAAATGAACATCATATGGATGCTAAATTAAAGGTCTAAATGAAACAGAGAAATTAAATGACATTTACATAAATGATTTATATAATATTTTTACTCACGAGAGGTGCTTAGTCTTGAAACAAAGCTATGATATACATGTTGGGGTGTGGGTAAAAGCTCTCCCAACATGGCTAAAGCTAGCCTCAAGTTAGAAAGATGATAAGACTTAGCCTTCTAAGTGTTTGCATGCATGAAAACGCATGCAACCGTAGGCTTTAATAAGCTCCTAACGTGGCTAATGGAGAAGGTTGAGGGATAATGAGAATTTTCTTCATCCACATCCCCTTTATAACTAGGATAGCCTATATAAACCCCATTTATTCACTCCTATGTACCTTTTGGACACCTACATCATATCTTTTGCTACTGCTCCTTATGCTGTTGTAGGAGAGGCTATGCCCAGGAGGAAAGTAGAAGAAAGGAGGAGGATTTCTTCTCATCGTCAGGTAGGATTGCTCTTTCTCTATTTTCCTCTTCTATTAGAGTCCTTGAGATTAAGCCTCCACCTTTGTTATTACTTTTTCTCTCTCTTCTTATTTCCCCCACATACTATCCATACTGTGAAGGTTTCCTCACTTCATCTACTAGTTGTTTCATCATGTTGATTATGGAATCCTATGTATAGGAATATGCTCAAGACCCAAAACCATTGGTTGAGCTTCAATATAGAGTAGGATCACTTTAAAAGTGTCTTTCCATCGATTTTAATCCCTTTAAAAAAGAATACCAGTGTCTGTCGACAGACAGATTATATCTGTCGATAGATACTCATGGATTCCAGAACCTAGAAACCAGAGCTATCGACAACCAACCACTAGCTGTCGACAAACAACCAGTAGTTGTCGACAACCACAGTGGCTATCGACAACTAAAGACCAGATTCATGAATGCATTATGGATGGAACAATAGTTGTCGATGACCACCAGTATTTGTTGACAAATAGAACCATTTCTTCATCAATTCAAGTTGATACACTTCTGGACTGTTCAAACAAGTTGGCTCTTCTATTTTTTTGGATTCTAAACTACCATACCACCAAGATGACTTATTTAACTGTTAACCAACCCATCTTTGAATCTCTATCTCTATTTTACTCATGAAATATGACTTATAATCATAAGACAATGCTCTCTTCAAAGAGGGAATTAGGATCACTTGTGATAGCACTAATCACCTGTGGTCAACTGTAGGCGACAGTTTGTAAGTAAATCCAAGTCAATTGGTCTGATGATGGTGGGTAATAAATCCCGTTCTTGCTCAATGAACAAGATCTGAGGTGCTGGAATCGCCTAAGCACTAAGGATGTATTTATATTATTTATTAACCACTTGAGAGTAGTATGATGCATGTCGAATTCAATTTCTAAATTAAGTTATGATCTGAATTTTAAAAGATATATGTGACTTTTGTTCTGCAATTCGTTTGGGCCCGATATGAAATCAAATTGGGCTATTTGTTATGCTAAGTTTGAAAGTTCATGAGCAAATATGTCATTGATCTATACGCACACTTTCTGAATATTCATTTAGCTCTGCGTAATTTGAATTATTGTTCTTAATTGCTCAAGTTTTATCAGATTAAGTTATGAAATTTGACTTATGACTTACGACTTCCATACATTCAACTCTTGCATTCTGGACATTCAAAAATGAAGATATCATGTCCTACAAAAGCTACTATTCAGGATTTGATTGAAAGACTTATACTTACTTCCACCTACTGAGTCCCCCGACTCATGCCTTTGTTTTCTCCAACCCCTTTCAAATTGAAGGTGGATGCAATTTTGGCTACAAGTTTCTTTCATTTCTGCTACAAATCTAGAAGAAGAGCATAATCTTAGCGACTCTCTAGAAATTTTTCTGTAGTATTAAAATGCTAGAGACATAGTGTTTGGTTTTATGTAAATTATGGATGTTAGTACAAAAGAACCTTGTTGATGTGTAATACGTTTAATGATGACTTTGTAGAATGGTTTGCCAGTCTTGCACATGACACAAATTCGTCTTCCCATAATGAATTTTGTTAGCGTAACTCCTCTTCCGTACAAAAGTTATGTATTATGCGTGTGTGATGGGAAGAAGGTGTTACAGAGGTTGTATCAAAGACAGGTTATGTGTAATAGACATTTCTGTGACAATTTTCATAAAGGAAATAAATAAAACATTTGTATGTATTCTGGAATGTCTAAAGATTAGTTGCTCTTAAATTTCAAGTGGCTAGTATGAATTAATTGGATGTGTTTGATGGTATTCCAGAAAATGGCAGACAAAGGGAAAGCTATCAACACATCCAATGGGGATAGATCTGAGGAAATTGAGAAAGGTTCTAGGGAGGAAGTCCCTAATATTCCATCGGCCAGTAACTCTCAAGAAGGAAGAATTGAGACTCCTGATTTGGCCACTTTTATGAAGTCATTCCAGAGGTTAGTGCAAACCCTAATGAAGAACCAACAAGACATGAAATGGAGAAAGAATTTTTGGAGCATCCTTGCTAGAAAAATTCAAGAAGATGGGACCTTCAGCCTTCAAAGGAAGTAGTCAACCTGAGGTGGTAGAAGGATGAGTTAGAGAAATGGAGAAGATATTTAAAGCAAGAAATGGAGAAGATATTTAAGGCAATTAGATGTGAAGAGGAAAACAAAGTCACACTGGCCACTTATATGCTTCAGGATAGAGCAGATGAGTGGTGGCAATCTGCCATGAGAAATGCATTCAGGAATAGAGGGGATAACATCAATTGGGAGAAATTTTTAAGAGAGTTGTATGAGAAATACACCCCACCGCACATTAAGGATAGAAAAGAAGTGAAATTTTTGCAATTGGTGCAAAAAGATATGACAGTGGCAGAATATGAAACAAAATTTACCGAACTGGAAAAATATGCACCCCACATTTGTGATAATGAACTCAGGAGGGTAAAGAAATTTGTGAGAGGGTTGAAACCCAATATGAGGAGCAAGGTAGCTCCACTGGATCCCCAGAGCATGGCGGTGGCTCTAAAGACTGTGTTTATAGTTGAATCTGAATTTGCAGAGTATATAAAAAACAAAGAAACTAATGGGGGCAAGAAGAGAAATCTTTACGCCAATGAAACGAAAGGTTAAAAGAGAAAGCTTGTTCAAGCTAAGTAGCAGGAAGAATAGAAAAGAAAGTTGGTCTGTGTGTGCCCAATGTGGAAGAAAACACCTAGGTGACGAATGTTGGAAAGTAACAGAAAATTGTTTTGGATGTGGTTAGAAAAGACATATGATTAAAGATTGTCCACTCAAGGTAGACTAGTCGATTCCGCAAAAGCCACAACCCTACTTCCAACAAGCCCCAAGACAACCACCCAAAGGACCAGCTAAAGTTTTCACTTTGACAAAAGAGGAAGCCCAAGACACCCCCATTATTGCTGAAGGTATTCTCCTGACTGAAAATATGTATGCTAGAGTGTTATTTGACCCTAGAGCTACTCACTCTTTTATTTCTCAGATGTTTGTTAATTCTATATCTCATAAATCAGAACAATTAGTAGAAGGTTTGATACTTGACTGTCCTACTGGTTAAATAGTTGTTCTTACTTTAGTCATCCCTGAAATAAACCTAAAAATTGGAGAGCATGAACTCACAACATATGTATATGTACTGGATAACATGCAAAATTTTGACATAATATTAGGAATGAATTGGTTAGCAGATAATCATGCATTAAATTGCCATAAGAATGTTTTAACATTTAAAAGACCAAGATTAGATGATTTTAGACATAGATATCTAAAGATTAGTGGAAACAAGAGGAGTATATCAGCACTTAAAGCCATTAAATGGCTGAGAAACGGTTGTCAAGGCCATCTAGCAAGTGTAATGGCCATTTCAAATGAACATAAATAGAGATCAGTCCAAGATATTGATATTGTGAAGGAATTCCCATATGTTTTTCCTAATGATCTATCTGGATTACCTCCAAGTAGGGAAATTGATTTTGCTATTGAACTTTTGTCTGGAACTTTACCTATATCTATAGCCCCTTATAGAATGGCACCAGCTGAGTTGACAAAATTAAAGAAGCAGTTGTAAGACTTATTAGACAAAGGCTTTATTAGACCTAGTGTGTCACCTTGGGGAGCTCCGGTATTATTTGTTAGAAAGAAAGATGGATCCCTCAGATTATGCATTGATTATAGGAAGTTGAATTAGTTCACAATCAAGAACAAATACCTACTGCCTAGAATTGATGATCTATTTGACCAACTTCAGTCTGGCACAACATTCTCTAAAATAGATCTAAGGTCTGGGTATCATCAATTGAGAGTTAAAGAAGATGACATCCCCAAGACAACATTTAGAACTAGATATGGACATTATGAGTTTTTAGTACTACCCTTTGGATTGACTAATGCACCTACGATATTTATGGACCTGATGAACAGGTATTCCAACCTTATTTGGACAATTTTGTGGTGATATTTATAGATGATGTGTTGATATATTCATCTAGGGAAGAAGAACACAAGGAACATTTGAGAATTATACTACAAACTTTAAGGAAACATCAATTGTATGCTAAGTTAAGTAAATGTGAGTTTTGGCTCAAGGAAGTGAAATTTTTGGGCCATGTGATTTCTAGAAAAGGTGTGGCAGTAGACCCGAGTAAAGTGGAAGCAATTCTAAATTGGAAAAGACCAAAAAATCCATCAGAAATCTGAAGTTCCTTGGGATTAGCTGGCTACTACGGGAGATTTATTAAATGTTTTTCTTCTATAGCTATGCTTTTGACCCAATTAACCAGAAAAGAGATACCTTTTGTGTGAAATGAGAAGTGTGAAGCCAATTTTCAGGAATTGAAAGAGAAGCTTACCACTGCTCCAGTTCTTACTTTACCTTATGGATTAGGAGGATTTATAATGTATACAGATGCATCTCAAAGAGGAATTGGATGTGTTGTTATGCAGCATGAGAAAGTGGTAGCATATGCTTCTAAATAATTAAACGATCATGAAAGGAATTATCTAGCCCATGACCTAGAGTTGGCAGCAATTATACATACTTTGAAGATCTGGCACCACTATTTATATAGAGAACAATTTGAAGTTTATACTAATCATCAGAGCTTAAAATATATATTTTCTCAGAAGGAATTGAATTTAAGACAAAGGAGATGGTTAGAATTTTTGAAGGATTATGATTTTACAGTGAATTACCACCCAGGTAAGGCTAATGTGGTAGCTGATGTCTTAAGCAGAAAGGAACTAAGAGCACTACGATTACACCAACAATGTAAAGAAATGACAGATCTGATTGATTACTCACCAAGGTGTGGTGAAGAAAATATGATACTAGCATAATTGACAATAAGGTCAGTACTAGTAGATAGAATTGGTGAGGCATAGAACCAAGATAAAAAACTAAAAGAGATGGTAAACAAACAAGGATACATCAAAGATAATCAAGGAATAATCAAGTTTCAAAACAGAATATGCATACCGAAAAGTGAAGAAATCAAAAAGGAATTATTGAAGGAAGGACACAAATCTTAGTATTCAATTTACCTTGGTAGCTCTAAAATATATCAGGATCTGAAAAAGTAATTTTGGTGGCATGGAATGAAAAGGGACATAGCAAATTTTGTGAGTAAGTGTTTAACATGCCAACAAATTAAAGTTGAACACCAGAACCCAGTCGGACTTATGCAACTAATTGAAATTTTAGTGTGGAAGTGGGAGCATATAGCTATGGATTTTGTAATGGGTTTGCCAAAGACAAGGAAGAAGCATGATGTTTTTTGGGTAATTGTGGATAGATTAACTAAATCAACAAATTTTCTAGCAATTATAAAGACTTAATCATTGGAAGACTTGGCTCAACTATATATAAAATAAATAGTGAGACTTCATAGAATTCCTTTGACAAACATTTCAGATAGAGATATAAGGTTCACTGCTAGATTTTGAAAAAATCTGCAAGCAGCCATGGGTACACAATTAAGATTAGTTTAACCTATCATCCTCAAACTGATGGCTAATTAGAAAGAACTATTAGAACACTATAAGACATGCTGAGAGCGTGTAGTTTAGATTGGCATGGCAACTGGGATGATTACTTACCCCTAATTGAGTTTGCATATAACAATAGTTACCATACAAGTATCAGAATGACATCTTATGAAGCATTATATGGCAGACCCTGTAGATCACCCCTCTGCTGGGTAGAAGTGGGAGAGAAGAATCTCATTGGGCCAAAATTAATTCAAAATTACTCAGAGAAAATTAAACTAATCAGGAAGAGATTGCTAGTAGCTAAATACAGACAAAAAAATTATGCTAATAAGAGAAGAAGTCCACTGAAGTTTAATGTGAGTGATCGTGTATTTCTAAAAGCCTCTCCAACCAAAGGCATTATGAGATTTAGTAAGAAAGGAAATTTCAGTTCAAGATATGTAGGACCTTTTGAAATATTACAAAGAATAGGAGAAGTAGCATACCAGTTAGCTCTATCGCCCTCTTGGTCACACATTCATAATGTGTTTCACATATCCATGCTGAGAAAATATATAATAGATCCTTCGCATATAATCAGTCATTAAGATGTGGAGATACAGTCAGACTTAACTATAGAAGAAGACTAGTAAAAATTTTGGACTGGAAGGAACAAATCCTCAAAAACAAAGTAATTTTTATGGTGAAGAGCTTATGGAGAAACACACTCATGGAAGAAGAAACGTGAGAGTTGGAACAAGAAATGAAAGAGAAGTATCCACAACTATTGGTAAGTAAACTTCGTCAATTTTGAGGACTTAATTTATTTTAACAGGGGGAGGAATGTAATATCCTCAAATTCTAGACATCATGAGTTGCTTAGTAATTTCTATTTATGCATAATAATTAGTCTTAAATCTAGATATTTAGACCCAATGGTGTATGTAGGACACACTATCATACACCGGTTTCACTTTCGGTCGTGCGTACTCCGACAGGGTGACACCAGATTTTGATAATATAATTAAATTATGAGACCACCATAATTCTCAAAAAAATGTAATTATTCCAAAAATATATATATCAAGAACTAGTGGTGCACATATATCGAGATTTAGTCAATCTATTAATTTTGGGAGCAATTTTTACCCAGTCAAATTTTAATTTAAATAATAATAATAATCACCATAATTTGTAGCACCTTCCAAATAGTTTATGTTTCAAATTTCATCTTAAATGGACATCATATGGATACTAAATTAAAGGTCTAAATGAAACAAATGAATTAAATTGTATTTACGTAAAGGATTTATATAATATTTTTACTCACAAAAGATGCTTAGCCTTGAAACAAAGCTATGATAAGTGTTGGGGTGTGGGTAAAAGCTCTCCCAACGTGGCTAAAGCTAACCTCAAGTTAGAAAGATGATAAGGCTTAGCCTTCTACATGTTTGCATGCATGAAAATGCATGCAAGCGTAGGCTTTGATAAGCTCCTAACGTGGTTGATTGAGGAGGTTGAGGGATGATGAGGATTTTCTCATCCTCATCCCTTTCATAACTAGGACAGCTTAAATAAACCCCATTTTTTCACTCCTATGTACTTTTGGACACCTACATCATTTCTTTTGCTGATGCTCCTTCTGCTGCTGTAGGAGAGACTATGCCTAGGAGGAAAGTAGAAGAAATGAGGAGGATTTCTTCTCATTGTCAGGTAGGATTGTTCTTTCTCTATTTTCCTCCTTCTATTAGAGTCCTTGAGATTAAGCATCCACCTTTGTTATTACCTTTTCTCTCTCTTCTTATTTCCCCCACATGCTATCCGTACTGTGAAGGTCTCCTCACTTCATCCTACTAGCTGTTTCATCATGTTAATCATGGAATCTTGTGTATAGGAATGTGCTCATGACCCAAAACCATTGGTTGAGCTTCATTATAGAGTAGGATTACTTAAAAGTGTCTTTTTAGTTGATTTTAACCCCTCCCAAAAAGAAGACCAACGTTTTTCGACTGACAGATTGTATCTGTCGACAGATACTCATGGATTCCAGAACCTAGAAACCAAAGCTATCAACAACCAGTAGCTGTCGACAGCCACCAGTGACTGTTGACAACTAAAGACCAGATTCATGAATGCATTTATGGATGGAACAGTAGTTGTCGACAACCACCAGTATTTGTTGACAAACAGAACCATTTCTTCATCAATTCAAGTTGATACACTTCTAGACTGTTCAAACAAGTTGGCTCTTCTATTTTCTTGGATTCTAAACTACCATACCATCAATATGACTTATTTAACCGCCAACCAACCTATCTTTGAATCTCTATCTCTATTGTGCTCATGAAATATGACTTACAATCATAAGACAATGCTCTCTTCAAGGAGGGAATTAAGATCACTTGTGATAGCACCAGTCACATGTGGTTAGCTGTGGGCGACAGTTTGTAAATAAATCCAAGTCAATTGGTCTGATGATGGTGGGTAATAAACTCCATTCTTGCGCAATGAATAAGATCTGAGGTGCTGGAATCGCCTAGGCACTAATGATGTATTTATGTTATTTATTAACCTCTTGAGAGCAGTATGATACCTGTCGAATTCAATTTCTAAATTAAGTTATGATTTGAATTTTGAAAGATATACGTGACTTTTGTTCTGAAATTCGTTTGGGCATGTTACGAAATCAAATTGGGCTATTTGTTATGCTAAGTTTGAAAGTTCATGAGCAAATATGCCATTGATCCATATGCACACTTTCTGAATATTCATTTAGCTCTGCGCAATTTGAATTCATGTTCTTAATTGCTCAAGTTTTATCATATTAAGTTATGAAATTTGACTTATGACTTCTGTTCTAACACCGGGTCTAAATCCGTACTTTGTACGACTTCTATACATTCAACTCTTGCATTCTGGATATTTGAAAATAAAGATATCATGTCATACAAAAGCTACTATTCAGGATTTGATTGAAAGATATATGCTTACTTCCATTTACTGAGTCTCCCGACTCATGCCTTTGTTTTTTCCAAACCCTTTCAAATTGAAGGTGGATGCAATTTCGGCTACAAGTTTCTTTCATTTCCGCTGTAGATTTAGAAGAAGAGCATAATCTTAGCGACTCTCTAGAAATTTTGTTGTAGTATTAAAATGCTAGAGACGGAGTGTTTGGTTCTATGTAAATTATGGATGTTAGTACAAAAAAACCTTGTTGATGTGTAATATGTTTTAATGATGACTTTGTGGAATAGTTTGCCAGTCTTGCGCATGACACATATTTGTCTGCCCATAATGAATTTTGTTAGTGTAACACATCTTCCTTACAGAAGTTATTATGCGTGTGTGATGGGAAGAAGGTGTTACAGAGGTTGTTTCAGAGACATGTTATGGGTAATAGACATTTCTTTGACCATTTTCATAAAGGAAATAAATAAAATATTTGTATGTATTCTGAAATGTCTAAAGATTAGTTGCTCTTAGACTTATTTTCTAATCTCTCTTGAAAAAGTAACATGAGATAGTTTTTATTTTTGAGAAGATTTATTTTATAGTCCATACTTTTTGAATAGAGCATTTAATAATACTTTTAAAACATCTTTTGCCTGCTCTCTCTCTCTTAGTCATTTTTAAAATCCTATTTTTGTCTTTATCTCTCATAATGTCTTTTCTCTCTTTCTTCTTTAAAGATAATTAGGTTAAGCGTTTAAAGTAAAATAATATATATTTTAAAGTGAATATATATATATATATATATATGATTAAAGAATAGCATCACATCATTGAAAGTGGTTTATATTTCTTTGAAATAATATATATTTTGAATCAGATATTTACATGATTTTTATAAAGTAAAAGTTTAGATGTCCTAAAATAATAATTATTTTAGTTAACATTATTTTAAAGCCAACTAATATTTACCTTAAACAATTACTTTATTTTAACATTATTTTAAAATTAATTAACATTTAAGCTCGCGACTAGTAGCCACCACTGCCACCCGCCGTCGCTGGCCAATCGCTCACTGCCACCGACCACTACCCCTTGGTTGTCGCCACTGACCTTTCATCGCCATCAGTCGATTGGTTGCCATCATTAGCCGTTGTCGGCCACCAACTACTGTTAATATTTATTTATTTTATCTTAAAATAATACATAAAAAAGATGACAGAAATGAGAAGACGAAGTTGAATGCTGAGTAGAGAGAGTAAAAAAAAAAGGATCTCCGATAAAAAAATATTAATAAGAGATTAAAAAATAAATTAAAAAAATAAGTCTTACAAGAAAAAAAACTTTTGAGTACACATTTTCTCGACAGAACCTCTAGTTAAAGAGTCTCTCAAGGAGATTGATAGAGATTCGTAATTAATTTTTCTAATATAATATATATAGCCTCTCAGAATTTTTTTTTTCCATCAATGATTGATGGGGCAACCAGATAATCATTGCGAATACAATCCAAAACCTTGATTGCCTCATTTATCGGGAAGTTGCAGTCACATCGAGTATGCAAAAATCTCCTGCCAAAATACCAACTTATGCTAGAGTTTCCACTCAGAAAAATATTAACATTCAAAGCTTCATCGAAATATCTCCTCACCTGTTCTATGTATTGAACACCGTGTCGTCTTGCTATCATCGATGAAAGTTTCAAAGGATTAAGTTCTGGAAAGAAAGGGTATTACTTGTCTAATCCTTGTTATATGGTGTGGATGTAACTAAAGGCCCTGTGTCGTGACTTATGTCTAATGTCGGGTCAAATTATTTGTTTGCAAATTTTATAGCACAACATAAATTATACAAAATTTATGTATTTTCATATACGTTAATGCAATACGTATAGGATTTAAAAATTTCTAGAATCCAACCACGTTGTGTTAAGACCAAAGAGTAGAACACACAGAAGACGACATGTAGGGCCTGTCCAAAGGACAGCCGCAGGCGCAAACCCCTTCCTTTGCAGCAAATATTACTTGTTAAGTAGAAACCAAATCACGCACGTTGCGGAGGGACGATCAACGAGCATTACGTCATCGGACGGCGTCTCTTCTCCCACGTTACCCCTTGCCCCATAACCATTTCCGGTGCGCACGTGACGCAAAGGTCACCAATCACGCACGTGCTCGTCCTCCCGTACTCCGGACCCCGGACATTGACAACTCCACTTCACATCGATGCGAACAACGGCCGTGCGCCGTTCAAAACCGCCGGCATCATAACGACGAAATGTTACAAAATTTTCACAATGAAAAGTTAAAGACAAATTAATTGGAGATCTTGAGTTTGACTTAATTTATAGTGTCTCTCAAAAGATCAAAAGTTACATAATTATTTTTTTATGTTGTTTAATTTTTAGTCATTACTTTTAATTTCTCTATATTTATGAGTATTGAGAGACGATTCATTCTTTTAACATTAAATTTTTTATTTTACTCTTTTTTTTTCTGGTCTTTTCTTACGTAGGTTTACACTCATTACAATAAACATACATATTATTTATAATAAATTTTTGATATCGCTTACAGTAAATTTATATATCATTTATAGTAAATATTCATATCACTTACAATAAATCTTTGATATCACTTACAGTAAGTCTATATATCACTTACAGTAAATTTTCATATCACTTACAATAAATCTTTGATATCATTTATAGTAAGTCTTTGATATCAATTACAATAAGTCTATATATCACTTATATTAAGTCTATATATCGCTTACAGTAAGTTTTTGACATCATTTACAATAAGTCTTGTTATGGTTATAACCTACAATTATAAATTTTTTAAAAATAAAAAAAATATTTACTTGTGACAACTAGAATTCGAACTCAGATCTCCATAAACTCAACATAAAATACTTACCACTAAACTACAACCACATTTGTCTTATAAGATAATATCTATTGTTTTTCTCGTATATCTTACAGTAAATCCATACATCACTTAATGTAAGTTTTAATATCATCACCACTAAACTGTTATATTATACATAATAATCTGTTACAATATAAGTTGTAATGTGTTATAGTACTCAATGTTATAGATTACACGATTATTGTAACTACTTACATCGAATATTTTAAGTGATGTGAAGACTTCCAGTAAGTGATGTGTAAACTTATTATAAGTTATGTGTAGATTTACTGTAAGTGATATCAATACTTACTATAAGTGATGTATAGATCTAATGTTAGTGATATTAAAATTTACTGTAAGTATTGCAAATAAACGAGAAAAACAATAGATATTATGTTGTAACATAAATGTGACTGTAGCTTAGTGATAAGTATTTTATGTTGAATTTGTAGAGACCTCAGTTCGAATCCTAATAGTTACAAATAAATAAATTTTTTATTTTCTAAAAATTTATAGCTGTAAATTGTAACAGATATCAAGACTTATTATAAATGATGTCAAATATTTCTTGTAAGTGATATGAAGACTTACTGTAAACTATATATAGACTCACTATAAGTGATGTCAAATATTTACTATAAGTGATATCAAAAGTTTACTATAAGTGATATGAAGATTTATTGCAAGTGATATATAAATTTACTGTAAGTGATATAACAAATTTACTGTAAGTTATACGAAAATTTATTATAAGTGATATATAGGCTTACGGTAAGTAATATAAAAAATTTACTATAAATTATATATATTTATTATAATGAATGTAAATTTACATAGAAAAATATTAAAAGAAGGAATAATAAAATAAGAAAAAATTGATATTAATCTCTCAAAATTTATAAATATTTAGAAATTAAAAATAGAAATAAAAATTATTTAACTGTTGATCTTGACAGAGATTATAAATTAAGTTAAATCTTCTAATTAATTTACTCAAAAATTTAACGCCGTAACAAAAAACGGAAAAAGGGTTAAAAAGAAGAAAAAAAAAAGGGAAAGAAAAGGGCGTGCGCAGGCGCAGCGCGACGGCATCTGCTGCGAGGTGGTTGTTTCAGCTGGTTAACCAATAATAAAGGCAGCCCCCTCTCACACACCCTCCCTCCACCTTTTGCACTCCGGCGCTTCCCCTCCTCTCTCCTCTCTCTGTGATTTGGTGTCTCCTTCTGATCCAGGGCCCCGCGAAACCCTAGCGGGGGAGCTCGAGGGGAGCACAAGAGCAGAGAGGGGCGTCCGCCTCTCGGATCGCTGCCGCCACCAGTTGATCCTCCGCGGATCGGGTTGTTCTCACTGTTGTCGTCGTCGATCTCGTCCTAGTCTCGATCTGCGGAGCTCGTCTCGTGCGGAGCTGCTGATCTGGTGTCGGTTTCCGTGATCTACTAGGTTTTCGGCTATCTGGTCCTCTGTCTATCGAGCTCTGTTCCGGTTGTCCCCGGTGAAATGGCCGCGCAGCAGCAGCAGGCGGTGACTGCTCCTCCACATGTGGTATGGTCTCCTGCTTCACCGCTGGTCTTCTTTCCATGCCATATTGATCCTTCTCCTCTGTGTTTCCTGATCGTACTCAGGGTTGTTACTAGACTGTGTTTGTTCTTGTCGATCTGTTTTGTTTAGTTTTGGGATTTAGATAATTTGTGAATTCTTCGGCAGGTGGGGAACGCCTTTGTTCAGCAATACTACCACATCCTACACCAGTCCCCCGAGCTTGTCCATCGTTTCTACCAGGACATCAGTAAGCTTGGTCGCCCCGACGCGGCAGGCGCGATGAGCTCCATCACCACCATGCAGGTAGGGATACCTCTCCTCTCGCTGTTGGTATTGGGCATCGGTTAAGACGATAAATTAAGTGAATTATCTAGAATGATTTGTTTTCCACCGAAAGAAAATGCTTCTGCTTCTGTTTACTCTTTTGATTTTTTGAAAAGTAAATTATTAATTTATTAGTATTTTTCTTAAGCTAGCTTATGTGAAGTGGCCCTCCCATTTTTCCTTCTCTGACACTTGATTGATCGATTTGGTGGATAAGGCAATCAACGAGAAGATATTGTCCTTGGAATTCAGTGAGTTCAGGGCAGAGATCAAGACAGTGGATGCACAAGAGTCATACAATGGTGGGGTGCTCGTCCTCGTGACAGGGTACCTCACGGGTAAGGACAACATAAGGAGGAACTTCACGCAGACCTTTTTTCTGGCGCCACAAGAAAAAGGTTACTTCGTTCTGAATGATATGTTCAGATATGTAGAGACAGCAGATCAGCATCAAGAGGGAAACCAGAATTCAGATAATGCTCCTGGGACGCCCTTGTCTCATGAGACGGGTACATATTGTTTTCTTTCTTCTTTCTGTGGAGGCTTTATTGCTCTACATATTTTATTTTGCTTGACAATTTTTTTCGTCCGCAGATTCTGTGCTAAACCAGGAGCAGCAGGTTCCTGAGCAGCCGATGGCACCTCCAGTAGAAGAAGAGGAGGAAGTGAATGTGGAGGAAGTTTACAATCCTTCAGACAATGAGGAGGGTTCAGTGGTTGACGAGGAAGCCCCTGCAAGTGAGATGGTTGACGAAGTCCCAAACAATTCACAGGCTGTGGTCGATTCAAGTCCTGCTACAGCCCAGGAAGAAGCTCCAAAGAAGTCATATGCGTCAATTGTAAGAGTTTTATCGGACAAGCATTGGACCGAAGTTTTAAAAACTGGTTTTAGGAACTAGACTCAGTAGCTGGTTCAGTTCAAATGCTGGTTATGGCCATTTCTGGCTGGCCACTGGAGCTGGAGATGGTTGCGGTCCAAACTGGCTGGTTTTTAGAATTACACACCTAATCATTTTTGTTCCAACACTTGCTTGTGTTAATTGCTTTTCATTCTTCCAATGACATCTTTCAAGTACCATATTACCATCCATTACTGTGACACTTACATGGTATTTTTATAATATTCTCACAAAAGTTACACTTCTATATCCACATAAACATTCTGTAAATATTACAAAAAAGCTTTAAAGTTCTGTGACCTGTCATGGTTTATCAGTATTTCAATAAAAAAAGTAATTCTATTTCTGTTCTAACTCAAACCTAATAAATATCCTACAAAGGCACAGCTTTTTCGTTCTAAAATTTAGAAAAGCCTCTGTCCCCTTTTTCTGTCTATTAAAGAAGATCACATGGCATTTGTGGTATTTTGTAGCCATATGGCAGAATTTGTGGTAATAAAAGTACTCTGGTTATATCCAATTACATTTTGAACATGCTAATGCAAGCTAGTTCTTTAATGAACACATATAGTGCACCACTTAAAGTTTCCTTTTTTGTATTTTGACTATTGTGCATTGTTTAGGTGAAGGTCATGAGAGAGAGTGCAGCTTCTTCATCAGTTCCTGCTGCTTCACCTGCCAGGCCAGCTCCTGTCAATCCAGAACGGCAGGCTGCTCCTGTTCCAACATCATCACCGACACCTGAAGCTCCTGTCTCTGGTTCATATGCTCCTGAAAGTGGCAATATTCAGGAGGCAGAAGGTCTCACCAGTTTCTTGACATAAGGGATCCCGAGTATATGGAAACTTCCAATATTTGATTATTTTTACCTATTTTCAGTTGATGGATACTCAATATATTAAGAGCCTGCCTCTAAATGCAACAACTGCACAACTTGAGGAGGAATTCAAGAGGTTTGGACCCATTAAGCCTGGTGGTATACAAGTTAGAAGCCACAAGGTCCTTGTTCTTCTATCTATGTGAAAAATTTTTCATTATCCATTATGCATCTTTGGTAGTTAACTAATGAGGTATAATTTTTGTAATGCAGCAACAAGGATTTTGTTTTGGTTTTGTGGAGTTTGAAGTGGCAAGTGCTGTTCAAAGTGCAATAGAAGTAAGATTTTATGCACTTTGGATATGGGGAAACTTTTGTTTTCCTCTCCATCTTTTGCACATCATTATTCAAATTGTTTGAGAATCTTTTGATGATTTTATTTGTTTCTTCTTATGTTACCCACTTTGGCAAAGGGTTAGTCGACCCTGGGGTAAGCTGACCATGGCCCATGGCTAACCCAAAAGTTAGCCTGTTTTACTTTGAAAATAAAAATGGGGTTGGGTAGATAACCCCTCCTCTTTAAATTCAGTTATCTTAAAAAAAATTAAAAAAACTTGCACATTTCATGAGGTATATAGTGGAATAGCATTAAAATAATAAGTGAGAAATAAAAGAAAAACACTTAGCCCGGTTAACTCCCCTACCCTACCTCCTGGGGTGGCGCAGGATTACCCCTGGGTAAAGGGGGTTACCCCTTGTTAGGCTACCCCCCTCCCCAAACTTGGGTGGAGGGTAACCCCAGGGGCAAGGTTCGATGCATCGGGGAATCGGGATTTTCCTGATCTGCCACGATTCGCCTGAATCGGGCCGATTCGCATGAGAATTGGATGGGAATCGAGCGAATCGGGTTTCTCTTGATTCGGTCCGATTCGGCCTTGATTCTATCCGATTCGGCCGAATCGGACCGATTCGATTCGCCACGCCAAACCATGCCCAGGGGTACCCGACTTTTACCCAGGGGTAACCCCCCCTCCCCCCGACCAAAGTGTAAAGTGTTGTCTGAAAATGAGATTTATGGATGGTATTCATCCTACCTGATTTAAATGATTTATCTCTATTCTTAATTCCCTAAGAATGTTTGCTAAACACTATCTGTTTTCTATATAAGCAAGCTCTTTCTGACTGCAGTGAAAATGCTGAGACCTTTACTACTGAAATTCCTGGGATTACAAAGTATGCTGCATATTGATTTTAATTTGGGAAATTACATATATACCCCTGAAGTACATTATATTCCAATTATGCCCCTGAAATCTGTATATTATATCTATTCCCCTGTATTCCATGTATTTCATCGTGTATGCCCCTATTATTTAATTACACCCGTTTAACCCAGAGTTAAGCGGGCAAAAAGACTAACTTGCCCTCTACAACTCTATCAAAAGATAGTTTTCTTACAACTGCCTGTCTCTCTCCTCTCCCTGCCAGGCCCCACCCCACCTAGTTACCCCCACTGGGTCATCTCTCTTTCTCCTCCCTCTAGAAGAGAGGTATTTTAGTACTTTCATTCCTGATTTAACAGTTATGTTCACAATTTCACATGTTAACAGAATATATTTTTCTCGATTTTGACGGATTACTAACCACAGGGATATAACTGAGATTTCGGGGTTATAGTGTATAATATAAAGATTTTAGGAGTATACATTCGAATATGACAGATTTCAGGGGTATATATGTAATTTCTCTTTAATTTCTAATTCAGATGTGGGACTGCAAAAATCATCTTGTTGGTGTTGTAGTTTTTTTTGCATTCGAATATGATAGATGTCAGGGGCATATATATTTAATTTTCTCTTTAATCTCTAGGTCAGAATTCAGATGGAGGACTGCAAACATCATCTTTTTGGTGGTTGTAGTTTTCTTTTTTTTTTGTTTTATCCTTGTTCTATAGTTTTTGTTTTATTCTTGATTTTTGGTGCATTCATTTTAGGAAAAAATACATACCTTTGGAATACATCATATTTGAGGTTATACCCATGAATCTCCATCTTATATTCTATATTCCTGTGTTCCTTGTATTTTATCATGAATGTCCCTACCATTTTATTCTGTCCATTTAACCCAACTATAGTTGAGAGCATGGTTTGGCGGATCAGATCAAATCGGTTCGATTCGGGCGAATCGGAGCGTATCATAGGATTCCTGATTCGCCCGATTCCCATCGATTTCCATGTGAATCAGTCTGATTCTCCCGAATCAGAGCGAATCAGAAAAAAATCGATTCGGGGCGAATTGGCGATGCGGCGAACCTTGGTTGAGAGGGTAAAAAGGCTAGCAACTCTTAAAGAAATATTTTTTTAATAACTCTCTTTCTCAACTGCCTCTCTCTCTCTCCGGTGCCCCTCCCACCCGGCTCTCTCTCGCACCGGAGCCATCCGGGCACCCCTACTTCTCTCTCTCTTTCTCCCCCCTTTCTCTCTCCGTTCTCTCTCTCCCATGCAAAACATAGGCGTCGACCCCCTCACACTGGGCTGTCACCTCTCTCTACATTCTCTCTCTCTCTCTCTCTCATGCAAAATCTTGATGTCGGCGCCCCGTCCCATCGGGCAGTCACCTCTTTCCATAGTTGTCAAGGAACCGCCTAAGCGTCTCCTTGGCGCGAAGGCGCTTTTCCGCTCGTGTAGAAACAACTCTTTTTTGTAACCCAAAAAAGTGCTTCCACGTGCTGCCGAGGTGGCTGAGGTGGCCAAGGCGCCCGTCTAGGTCTGGTGGGGCGCCTTGGAGCATCTAGACCCAGTAAGGATCTAAAACCCACCTGATCCAAATCGGATCCTGGTTTAGAATACTTACCCTTCAGCCCGATCGACTCACCATGGCCTATTCGCGATTTCCCCTCTTCGAAGGCTCCATCTAAGGTTTGTCCTCGGTGCTTCTGCTGCTAATGTTGCTGCTGCCTCCTCTGGCCGCCACCGTCTCCCACCGTAAGACCTCTTCTGAGGTACTTAGTCCTCTCTCTCTCTCTCTATCTTGGTCTCAGTAAAGTCCCCTTCTCCCTCCCCTTCCCACTCCCCTCCCCCACCCCCTAAGCCGCCCTTCTGTCACAGCACTGTGCAGTGTGCACAATGCCATAGCCACTGTCACAGAACCTTGTGGCTGTGTTGACACAGTCATTAGACTGTCTTTAGACCGTCATTAGGCCCTTCCCCTCATCCCCCTCAACTTGTGTGGCACACATTCATTAGACCCTGTTCACACTTCATGTAGTCATTAAATTGTGTGATCACAGAACCTTGTCCACAATGCCATAGCCACTGTCACAGAACCTTGTGGCTGTGTTGACACAGTCATTAGACTGTCTTTAGACAGTCATTAGGCCCTTCCCCTCACCCCCCTCAACTAGTATGGCACACATTCATTAGACCCTGTTCACACTTCATGTAGTCATTAAATTGTGTGATCACAGTCTAATACATAGTCATTTGGCCCATTAAATTGTGTACATGTGTATTTGTTACTTGATGAGTTGATGCATTGACATGTTGTTTTAGAGTTTAATATTTGTCATTTCACATTATCCCATAGTAGTTGTACTATTTTTTTTGAAAGTAAAACTATTTGCAGATTTTAGAAGAACAACTTTGTAAATTATGATGTACGTAACTTTACATTTGATATTTTATTTATATATAATTATTTCAATGTTTCCCTCTTCAATTTTTGTGATATGTTATTGCAATAATGTCTGTCACATTATGATATTCTTTATTTAATTTTTATGAGCATTATGTAATTTTAGAAAAATAAATATATGTGGGGGGATACTCTTGAAATAGCCCATATTGCACCTCATCCTTGGCGCCGCTTAGGCTGGTGCTAAATGAACGCCTTGGTCGCCATAATGCCTTGACAACCATGCCCCTGCACTCACTCACTCACTCACTCACTCACACACACAGACACAGTGCCCCCAGGTTCCTTGCTAGCCCCCCCTTCTCTCTCTCTCTCTTGATGCCCTCCAGCTCGGCCTCAACCTCCCATCTGATGCTCCCTCCTACCCGGCTCTCACCTCTCTCTTTCTCTCTCATATGGAAAAAAGGATCAGATCAGCCCAGGGATCGGCCTAGGCTGATCCGGCTTGGATCGGTGGGGATTGGCCATGACTGATCCGATCGGAATCGGCTGATCTCAATCTGGATTGGTTGATTCCGCGAACACCCTCTGCCCCAATCAAGTTTCTCTCTGTGCTCTCTCTCTCTCTCTCTCGCTCGCATTGGACCCCTTTGGGTACCCCCACCTCTCTCTCTTCATTCTCTCATTTCTCTCTCTCTCCCTCTCTCTTTTAACCAGGGATATTTTATGAATTGATCGCTTATTTAACAGTTCCATTAGATAATAGCGGAATATTCCTCAAATTCTGATGGCCAATTAACCACAGGGACATAACTGATGAATTTTTTCGATTGTAGGGGTATAAAATATAATATCAAGTTTTCAGGGGTATAACCTTGAATACAATGTATTCGAAGGGTATGTATGTACTTTTCCCTCCATTTTCTTTTCTTTCTGCTGTTAGACATTATGTTTGGTTCTTTGGACATGTGAGGGTGCATACTTGTAATTTACTCGCACTATCCTTGTGTCTGTTTGGTTGTATAGGGGTATTGTTGGGTGATATTTTTACATCTTGTACTGTAAGCCAGCTCTCTAATCCTTCCATTCGTGACCAGCTCTTTAATCATGCATCTGTATTTTTTATTTTTTCTCAACCCTTTTGCCTTCTCTCCATTCCTTTCTGTCATATTTTCATATCTCTTTTTTTTATGTGGCATTGAAATTCACTAGTGCAATCTAATATAACCATAAACATCTACCTTCCTTTTAGCATCTATCTTTTACACTGGTTAAGAATGTTAGTCTTTTATCTGCATCTAAGATTAGTGTCAATATGTACAGCATTCTTTGTTGGGGATAGGTCGTTTCCTTTATTTGCTTGTCTCCTTCCCAACCTAGAATCTCTGTCCATACTTTTCCCTCTTTCTCTTTCAATACTTCAATTTTGTTTTTCACATGTAAAGGTTCCATATTTGTTGTGCTATATTAAAATTTGTGTAGACTAAATATTCATACTCCAGATAAATTGTTGAAACCTTAATTGTCATGTTGATCATTTGGGACCAAAACTCTTCATTTCATATCTAGTGGTATTATTTGGACCTGAAAATCTTATGATGCTAGGTTTTCTGTTGAGTAATTTGCCAATTTTCATTTGTGGATCATCTTCGTTTCTCCTCCTTTTTTTGAAATGTGTTTTTTTCTCCTTCTTTCTCATCTCTGGTTGAATCTTTTTTTTTTGAGAAGTGGATAGTACCACAATGTATTAATAGAACAACGGAATATACATACCTTTTACAAAAGATACACCACATCAAGCTGATGTGCCCCGTCCCCACATGAGAAAAGCCCAGACCCAAAAAACAACCCCTTTACCAGAAAATCCACACATCCACCCTTAACTCGTCATAAGGAAAAGGAGGGAGGAGTTAACCCCATTACAAAGATTATCAGCCCAGAAAATCAACTTGCCTGACAAAAAAGAAACAAGCTCTCCTCAGCCCTTGCTTCTCTCCTGAACAACCTGTTATTTCTTTCAGTCCATATAGCCCAAAGATGATCTCTGGTTGACACTTGAGCTGCAAGATCAACAAAAATTCTCTTGCATGATGTATCTCTTGGGTGATGTATTTCAGTGCAAGTGTTAGTTTTTTTATTTCAATTTTGGTACATGAATTGTAGTTCTTATGAATTTACTGTAATTCTTCTTTATTTTTTACTACTTTCAGTGACCCTATGTGAACAATATGTCTGCATGCCATTGTGATTTTTTTTTTGAATGCCTGCTATGGCACTTCTCTACAGATCTGCTGCAACTTCTTTATTTTTTGTTGTTCTGTTAGTTTTTGTATTCCTTTGATGTTTTACATTTACATGATCACTGCTATAAGCAGTGTGGTACCTTTGACAGTTAATTAAAGAAAATGTACTGGTCTCTGTGGTTTTTGTGTGTCCTTTGGACAGTCTTGTATTCAGTAAAGATGGAAGCAGTGGAAGATAGAACATGGGAATTTGATTTAAGAGGAAGATTATGTTTTGAACTATATTTCATCAAATATTAAAGGACATGGAGGCATTACATGTAAAACTAAATAACCAATTATGCTCATTTGATGACCATCCCATGTAGTTTGGTCAAGACTTGCTTGAACATTACTGTTGCCTTCTTTTTTTTTTCTAAGGAAGTTAACCAGCTATGTTTTTCTTTAGCAGGCCTGTGACTTTTAGAGGGTACTTTTTTTTGGCATATGCACCTCTATTGAAGGTAGAATTGTGTGAAAATACATCCCGGGCTTGCATTTGCTACTATTCGTATGTGAATTAAATGTCATATGTAAACTTATGGCAAACTTGCCAAATGTCATAATATTCCCTCTTCTTTGTCTCTCCACTATATGTGCTAATGATTTGTTAAAGAAAGTCACAATATGGGTACATATGGCAGTTTGTTCACATACAAAGGGTATGCATGTATGCAGTTCGTACTAATCATCTTTGACAGGGGCATGTATGCAAAAAACCGTAATCTTTCTGTTTTAAAACTTTTCTGTCATCCAAATACAAGCTAAATATTGTATGGTCTTGAAGATGAAATTGTGTTTCATCACATGGACCTCTTATGGATGACAACTATGTTTCATATTTCTCCTTACATATTGGCATCTCATTGATCCATGTGGAGCTGAAAGTTTTTGCCTCTATTTTCTTTTCCCCTTTGAAGCTATGCATCTCTGCTGGTGGTGGAAATTTTATTAATTGTGTTCTTGTTTGATAAGATGCCTACTAGGTTGTACACTGTCATTCTGCATTTGCAGGCCTACAAACTGTGATGACCATTTTCCATATTTCTTCATATGTTGTGGTATTTCGTAGGTCCCTGGTCCATTGAAGAAAAGCTTGTTCATTTTTTGGAAGGTTGGGAGGCTAGTGGAGACTAGCTATAGAGCATTCTGGTGTCTACTTTTGTTTATTTCTATCTGTCATTTTACTGCTCGTGTCAGTAAAACATGCAATGGTTGAAGAAAGAACTAAACATTTCTATCATCTTGTGGAAATTATTTGTTGCAGACATTCTTAGTGTTAAATTCTTAGGTGGTATTAATGTTGGTAGAGAATGTAGGTTCCGACTTCATAAAAGTTTCCGTAAAGAGTGCACATGTATTCTTATTGTTTTGATGAACCTTTTGATAGAAAGGAGGCCCTTAGTGTCCTATTTTTTCCCCTTTAACTGGATGTTTGTTTTACCTTTATGCTACATCATAGATTTTTGATGTGGAATTATAGTACAGTGGAAATGAAGGAAAATGTTGGGATGCAGGGGTGAACATGGTCCGGTTCGGTTCGGTTCACCCCATTTTTTGGGTGAACCGAAACCGAACCGAAATTAGGTTCAAACCGAACCGAACAGAACCGGTTCAGTTCGGTTTGAACCGAAAAAAAAAACACATCTAAAGGCCAGACGGCGGACTTGAGTATTGAACTCAGGACCGCCCCAGGTCATTGGAAGGCGCTAGCCCACTGGGCTATGCTTTCCTTTCTGATATATATTAATTATTAAATATATTTAATATAAATTCGGTTCATTCGGTTTTCCAACAGGAAACCGAACTGAACCATGGGACCTCTCAACTCGAACCGAACCGAACCGAACTGGCCGGTTCGGTTCGGTTTTTCGGGTTGGACCATATTATGGACAGCCCTAGATGCAACATAGTAGCCTCAAGCAATTGATTCTTTTGGAGGTATCCAATATTAACAGCTTAATAAGATCATTCAAAATGACCTGAAACTGCTTCTGGATACTATTAATAACAAGGCAAATTAAGCCCCAGGAGAAGCAGATGGCTCTCCATTGGCAGAGAAATGACCTCATTTTGAAGCCCAAGTTGCATATGTTTGAAACATACATCAAAGCAATTGCTTCTATAATCCTGCCAGAAGAGTTTATGCAATCAAGAAAGTAGAACTAGCTATTTGGACCTTACAGGACTGGTCCAACTCTCCCACTTCTTTAGATTTGGAGCAAGTTAAGAAATAGTAGGAAATAAGTTTTTCCCTTTAGTATTTAAGGCTTGTATTGTGGAAGTGTGCAACTCCACTCCACACCATGTATGGGGGAGGAGGCATGGGCTATTGGAAGAAGGCTGTGGCCCAGTGTCGGTGCTTGTTGGGGATGGAAAAGGATGTGGTGAAACAGTATGAGAATACAGAATAGAGCTGTATTGGTCACTTGTGGCCTCATTCTTGTGTCTGTCAGTTGAAGGTGGAGTTGTTTGGCAGCTTGCTGTTTTAACAGTGGGAGCTGTGGGTTAGTAGTGGAGGAAGCTATGGAGAGGGGTGTTATTGAGATTTGAGATGGGCAAAAAGGGAAGCTTCTATGTAAAAGAGTAAGCTCCAACTCTACATCTGCTTAGGTGGACAGAGAAGGGTACTCACATTGGCAGGTATGGATCTCAGCTTCTGTTTGCACCTGAGATCAAACCCATGACCATACTGGTCCTGGCTGGTTGAGTCATTTCAAACTTTTAGGCAGCATCTGACTGTCCATGCCTGGCCAGGTCTGTGTTTTTGGACCAGCATGGTATGTGGAGACCCGCTAAAGTTGCAAGATAGTTTGACCTAGTAATCTTGATTCTTGCTTACTGGTTAGTGTGATTTTCTCATTGAATATGAACCAAATCAGGAGTTTATGTTTCTGCATTAGGGTTTGGAGATGGCTTATCTGGTAAGTGACCAAAAATCAGTTGGATCTGGGTCAAACATTTTGAAGTAAGAAACAGAAGTTCCTAGAGCCAGTTGTATTAGGTTTTTTATGTTATAGGAAAAGGCTATTTATTGATCTCCTTTTCTTCATCTCTCATTCTGTGTTTCCATTGTATGGTTATGGTGTCACTGATTGACCATGGTAATCTATCTCCAAACATCATTAATCCTTTCTTATTTGTCTCCTCTTAGTTGTTGGTTACCTTCTATGATTCTATCTTCCCGGCACCCAGTTATAGTCTACTGCACAGCTTTGATTTTTGTGGGGGACCTCAGTGAATGATTCTCTTGATCTTTTTTGGACGGACAGCTGTTGCATTATGTATCTCAATTCTGATTTTAAGTTGGAAGAAGAGCATCATTGTTGGTTTAACCCAAGCTTGGACTTCCTTTGAGGCATTTACAGGTAGCAGCGATGCCTGCTACACCTTGTTATGATGTTGACAACATGTCTACACTGATCAGTGCAGTGTAGTCAGTTGATTACTAAGCTCCCTTTTGTATTTTTTGTTTCATAGGTGCTACAGTCACTCAGTTGATTACTAAGCTCCCTTTTGTATTTTTTGTTTCATAGGTCATCCACATGAGACATTATGTGAATGCATACATATTGTTCTGTCTACATCTGTTATGCATTGCAGGATCACTGATCTGCATCAGGATCAGCTAACCAGGTTGGGATTGGCAGAAATTTAACTTGGCCCTTAAATCAATATCAAACAGGAAAAAAAGGGAAAAGCCAACTGGGATTGATCTGAGTTGACCACAATCTGCCTGAATGCGGCTGAAATCACCGGGATCAGCCAATTGGATCTAATCCTGCAAGAATATTGTGTTTTAGATATCCTGTTTATACAGGTAGAAAAGCCACTGAATTGGCATTATAAAATATTAAAATGACTAATTCTCTTCTACCGTGGCAACTCTCCCATCGCCGGTCCCAAGCCTGGATGAGAAAGGAGGATGGTTTGCATTAGGTCGACAACCAGCAGTAAAATAATGTCAAATCCTTACATGTCTTTTGATCTAAATATTTGTGCTAATGTTAGGGAATTCCCCGGAAGCGATGTGTTACATCGGAACCCAGATGTAATGATAAGTGAGCAAGGGCCAGCTTGGGCGTTCCCCATAAGCGACGTGCCGTAGTGGTGCTTGATTGTGGTGTCCAATAGGCAAAAGTTCTCGTGTGGGGCTGGGCGAACACA
>JACBKR010003110.1:0-31124 GCA_014218235.1 Colocasia esculenta
AACCATTGAAATAACAGGTGAATGGGTTAGGTTCTGTCATTTTAATGCAAGTTCTGTGTTTTCTGGACGAATGAACTTGACATCCATATCGACTGCCGTTTAGTATATGAATGACAACATCGACCGCCGTTAATTTCTTGTAAACGACATGTTTTTGGACATCTACTATATGTTAACGGGCGCTATGTGCCACCGTCTACTAATGTTAACGACAAGATATATGGATGTTGACTCTGTGTAAACGTCACATGTTTGGCCGTTAAGTTTATCAGTGCTATGTTTTTCTGATATCTATCATATTTCCTCAATGTGATTCTGTATGTATGGAGTTTTCGGCCAGGTTATATTCGGTGCAATTCAGTGCTGTTGTACTGAGGACATTCATTGCAATGATGTATGGACTATGTATGGTTGTTTTGAAGAGTTCTATATGATTTAGTAATGGAAATGGAATAGAGATGCAAGCATGATCCATGTTATAATGTTGTAGTTAGTGACTGAACTGCTGTAGAGAAAACTACAGATCTACTGTACTCAGTCCTAGTATAGTAATTACATGTTTATCATTGTTGTACCATGTTGAGTAGTGAAATGATGAAGAATAATCTTGAAAATTTTTTTATAGAACTCATAAAATAAATTAGAAATTGGCATGTACGTGTATGATTAGCATTAGATTTACTGTCAAAAATTTCGGGATTTTTAGAGCACTGAACTCACTATTATGATTTTCTGAATGATAAATTGTGCATAAAAATCAATAAATATGAGAATGTATATGCATGTGGATTTGATAAAAGTAGTACCATGATAGGTATTGTTACACAGTAGAATGTAATTTCAGAGCTGAGAAAACATGTTAGGTGATATTGTAATGTCATCTTGATAAATTATGCATGATTCTATGAAAGAGCATGATAGAATTTAGGAAAATGTTAATTGCATGATATATATGTTAATGGATTTTTTAAAATGAATTGGCCAATGAGACATTGCTATGATAGAGATAACTACAAGGAAACTACACCATGGAATGCCCCTATGGTAATGGTTCACCTACATGAAATGACCATACATGAATCCGCGGGCAACGGATTGAAATCATGGAGGTAGACATGTTCTACTGGTTAAGGTGGGAAGGACTTTCCTCGGTATTGTGTAATAACCAAGACTTCATCACTGCTTTGCCTAGGTGATAAGTAAATGACTACATGCTACATGATCTCTATTCATAGTGTGGGCTATGTCTTGGTAACTACATGACTACATGATACATGACTACATGATCTACATGTCACACGCCACATGAACTAAATGTCACTTGTTTATGAACTACATGCTACATGTTAAATTGAATACATGCTACATGACGATGAATTACATGTTACATGATATAGATTAAAGGTTACTTGAATTGTTACATGACGTTGAACATATGTTTTAGAATTTGATTACATGCCATGCTACTTGAACATGTTTTAATCAATTGTTGTAATATGAGATGCAAGCTATATGTTACATGAAATGTGTTATTTTCATGATAAATAACATGTTTGTAAAGAACGATTGCCAATGACTTAGAAGATGTTGATAGGAAGAACTATATGATATCAAGGATGTGAAAGAAATATGATACCATGTTTTAAAACCTAGTATATGTTTATCTTGAATTGTCTTTCATGTGAACTTGCTGGGTCTTGTAGACTCACACTTGATTAACATTTAAGGAGAGTCAGAGGATACCAAGAGTTAGTGCACTCTGACTCGGAGCGTGAGGACGTGGAGGCTTAGTGCTTTACTTGAGAGTGTTTGAGTGATTATGTATGTGAGGACAAGATGTACTTTGAATTTTATGCATTTGGACTTATGAACTGTAATAATTTGGACTATTGTTATCTTTCCTTTATATTTTAGACTTAGTATTTAGATATGATGTTGATTGAGAAATTTGGTTCCATGTTCCGTTGCCACTTGTTGGAATTAAATTGTCATTTATGTATGTCTCAATCTGTACCGCCTATTGTTGGTATTTTCCACTGTAATACCTCTATTGGATCAATGTGAATTGGAATAACTGTACTGGGTCCAGAGGGGCGTTACATTCATTGCTTACTTCAAAGTGTTTGGAGCAAAATGTTTTATTTTGAACAACAACAAAAATGATTTGGATAAATTTGAACCCACGAGTGAGTTGGGATTTTTTCTTATTCAAATCATTCTAGAGCATATAGAGTTTACAATGTCAAAGATCAAATTGTTGAAGAATACCCTCACATAACCTTTGATGAACTCCATGATGATGTGTGCAGGGAAAAGGATGATGGAGAATTCTTGGAAAAGGAAGATTCAAACGACTAGCAAGGAAAGGAATCAACTACAAGCAAAAATTCAGGTGATGAAGATGGGCAAGAAACAACAACTGTCAATGAGAACAAAGATCAACTGAATATCAGAATGCTAAGGGATCACCCTCAAGACAGTATCATTGGTAATCTGCTTGATCCACCCAGAATAAGATCTCATTTCAAACTTATTTCTAAATTAGATCAAATGGCTCTTGTTTTACAAACTGAACCCAAAAATGTTGAAGATGCTCTAAAACATGTGTTTTGGATAAATGCTATGCAAGAAGAACTGAATCAATTTGAGAGAAATAAGGTTGACATTTAGTTCCAAGACCTTCCTCACAAAGTGTCATTGAAACTAAATGGTTTTCAGAAATACAAACTAGTGAAGAAGGTAAGATAATTAGAAATAAGGCTAGGGTAGTTGAAAAAGGTTATAATCAGGAATTTGGTATAGATTTCGAAAAATCTTTTGCTTTAATAGCTAGGCTAGAAGCTATCAGAATTTTACTCTCATTTGCATGTGCTCATTGTATTAAATTACAACAAATGGATGTAAAGAGTGCCTTCTTAAATGGTTTAATAAAAGAGAAAGTTTTCGTTGAACAACCTTCTGGATTTGAATGTACAGATTTTCCTAACCATGTGTTCAAGCTTGACAAGGCTCTCTATGGATTAAAGCAAGCTCCCAGGACTTGGTATGACAGATTAAGTTTATTCCTTACAGGTAAAGGGTATTCCAGAGGTAAAGTAGATCAAACCCTTTTCATTAAAGTGCAAAAAAGTGATATTTTGGTTGTTCAAATTTAGTTTATGACATTATATTTGGATCAAACAAATCTTCTTTGTGTAAGGAATTTGCTGATTTAATGACAAGTGAATTTGAAATGAGTTTAATGGGAGAACTGAAAATTTTCCTTAGATTGCAGGTTGTTCAAACTAAGGAGGGAACTTTCATCAATCAGTCAAAAGTACATACAAGAATTGCTAAAGAAGTACAAAATGGAAAACACTAAATCCATGGCAACACCAATGAGCACAACATTGAGTTTGGATGCTGATCTGAAAGGTAACTTGGTAAATCCAAAGACTACAGAGGTATGATCGGATCCTTGCTTTATCTTACTGCATCTAGACCTGATATACAGTTCTCTGTGTGCTAGATTTCAGGCTAGTCCTAGAGAATCCCACATGAGTGCTGCAAAAAGAATTTTCAGATATCTTACAGGAACTCATGAATTGAGATTATGGTATCCAGCATCTAGTGAGTATAAGTTGATATCTTATTCAGATATGGATTATGCTGGTTGTAAATTGTATAGAAAAAGTACTAGTGGAATTTCCTTTTGGGAGGGTGTTTAGTCTCTTGGGCTTCTAAGAAACAACACTCGGTTGCTCTCTTTACTGTAGAAGCAGAATATGTAGCTACAGGGAGTTGTGGCACTCAAGTGTTATGGATTAAACACCAACTTCAAGACTACCAAGTAGATCTTGGATGTGTCCCAATAATGTGTGATAATACTAGTGCAATAAATTTGGCTAAAATTAATTCAACACTCTAGGACTAAGCACATAGAAATCAGGTATCAGTTTTAAGAGATGAGGTCAGAAAGAACTCGTTTGATCTACATTTCATTGAAACAAACTAAGCAAATTGCTGATATTTTACAAAACATTTGTGTAATGAAAGATTTCATCTTTAAGAAGAGAACTTGGACTATGTTTGTTTGATTCATGATGATTGTTTGGTAAATTGCTTGCAAATGCTTACTTGGATGATTTCTTGTCATATGACTTGATAATGCTTGTTGATTGATCACTTCACATCAATGTTTGGTGCACTTGTGGAGGGGGAGGTTGGTTCAAGAATTCATTGTTTGGAAAGAGAGGTTCAGTGATTCAGAATGATCAGAAAAGCTAGGATATTAAATCCACCGTAATACTATATGAGAAGAAAGATTCCCTCAGAAAGATGTGAGTTGGCTTGAATAAGGTTGACAATAATGGCAAGTGAGTCGACACTAATTCCATTGATTTTAAATTCTCTTCAATCTTCCAACTTTTGATCACTCTTCTTTTTCTCACATAGATTCACTTTTTGAGGGGGAGTAATTTAACTATGAAGATTTTTATCTTTGGGCAACTCTTCAGGGGGAGTTAAATTTCTTATACTCTAATCTCCATTATCTCTCAGAGTAAAAGAAATGGTTTGTTATTTATAAACCACTAAGTTTAACCTTTAAATTCACTGAAAACACTTAAAAGAGGCTAGATAATAGTTTCTGAAAACATCATATCAAGTGAAAATTGCATCTTATTCATTTCTGAAATTTCTGTGTATTATGGTCTCTCTAGCTAAATTCTAAAAATCATCTGAGTTGTATTGGTTTCAAACTTCTCTTGAGTTGTAAAAGGTGTTCAAGAATATTATTATAAAAATTTTGTGTTGCAGAACGATGACTAGACTCTGAGAAACTGCAAATCCTGATAAAGTCAATTGATTTTATTGTATGTCTAATGAGCTCATTAATTCAGTTCAGGGTTGATAAAATTTTTGTGCTTACTGAGTAACTGGGGATTCTTATGTCTAACCAACATGTATTCTCACATGAAAAGTCGCACACAAACCCTTGTGACAAGATGATTACCTCACTTGAGTAATCAGGAGCTCCGATGTGTAAAAAGCATGAGCTCTTACAAGAAAAAGAAAGGGTAATCTGACTCATCATCTTTTTACGAAAAAGCAAAATGACAATTCAAATTACTGAAAAATCTCAAGATAGTTTAATTTCAATAACTCTGGATTATCTTTTTATCTATTCAGGGTCACCTTTTTACATGTGCTGAGTAAGAGTTAATAAGACCCCAATTTCACTTGAAAGATTTTCTCTGTATTATGCCTTAGTCTTAGTCTTTCAGTGTCTTTAATTGGATAAACTAAAGCTTATAATTTTCAAACCATTAATTTCACTAAGAGGAGTATAAAGTGAGGGAAGAGCATAACTCATTTAACTTCTTCAAAGTTTCCCAAATATTCATTAATCATGGTAATTTGCTCCTATCCTCCTTGTCTGAAAAAATTCACTGAATCCTTCTTGCTTGAGTCGACACATGTTTGTTAGTGTCGACACATCTTGGTCATTACTTTCATTGGAACATGCTATCTTTCACTGTTCCGCATATTCACTATATCTCCTAGGGCAGGTTGACGCTTGACGCTCCTATTTCCCGAATAGTCCACTTATGCCCGTTCGAACTCTTTTGAATCCAACTGTTCTTCCTCTTCTTTTGTCCACAAACCCTCATGTGTCTGCCCTGAACATTAGGAGAAGACTCTGGAGAAGAAAACCCTAATGTTCAGGGTTCAAACCAGTCTTCTGATGATCATGGCTCGAATGATCAAGAAGGTTCACATTCTAAGGAATCCTGGGACAACACTCCAGCTGGCATAGATGTTTCTAAAAATGAAATTCTCAAGGGGATAAGACTGAAATTGGAGACTTGCCTGGGACAGCAGCAAGTAATGAGTCAAAATCACTGAGCATCGACCAACCCTTAGAATCTAAAATTGGGGCAACAGATACTGATATTGAGACTAGTCAGGCTCAGAAGTCAGTTCCACTAACAACTGAAAACAAATAGATTCTACATCCAAGAACTGTGGATGTTCATGATGAAGGTATGCGTTCTGTTTTTCCAGAGCTGTTAGATATGATTGAATTTCAGGGTTGGACAAGTTTTGTAAGTGAACATAGAACTTTTTATCCAATTTTGGTTCAAGAATTCTACAAGAATTTGGTTAGCAAAGAACACACCTTAGAGTCTACTGTTCGAGGTGTTCCTATAATTCTCACCACAGATTTTGTGAGTGAAGCTTTGGATATTCCTAATGAAGGTCATAATCCACATGATTATAATTTCTATCTACATGAAGCATACTCCCTCATAGCAGGGTTAGAGCATGATAAGGAAAACATTGTCCACACAAGGGTGTCCAACATAAATGCTAACAAATTCTCACCATGAATAGAGTGCTTCACCACATTTGCGCTACTATTTTGACACCTCAAGGAGGAGGAGACACAGAGTCACAGGCCTTCAGAGATTTCTTCTCTACTATTTAATAACTAGAGAGAAGGCAAACCTGTCAACTATGTTTTTCCAGCTTCTCCATGAATCCACCAGACTTGAGCCAGAAGAAGTTCCCTATGCAGCTCATCTGTCTAGCATTTTCTTGAAAGCAAAGATTCCTCTTTAGAACACAAAGTCAAAAGCAATCCCAAAATATAACATCTATTGTCTGGCACACATAGTGAAGTTCATGAAGCTTAAACTGGAGGGAGCAGTGGTGAGAGGACTAGCTCCCTCTCAAGTTAATGTGTCTGAAGAAGTTGCTGTGGAACAGCCACCTCAGGAACATAATGAAGGTTCCTATGCTAAATAGCAGGGAGATGATTTGATAATCAAATATTTCAGATGGTTGAGGATAATCCTTCACCCACACCATCTTTGCTCCCAGATCCTTCTCTCCAATTCCAAGATTTGATGACCTGGGTGTGGATCCTCCTCATTTTCTCCTACTACTCACACACAACCAGACAATTTACTACTCAGCATGCTCCACCTTCAACTTCAACAGCTGAAGTTGTTGTTCCTCCATAGCTCTTACTGTTCTTTCAAGAACAATTGCATCCATACATGAATCTGTTGGCCAGCTAAATGCCAAGGTTGAAGAACAATCACTTAGATTTGAAAGCAGATTGGAAGAAATTGAAAAACAACTCAGTGATAACATTGACAGACAAGAACAGTCAGCAATGTTTGCAGCTTTAAGATCCAATAAGCTAATTGAGAAAATTGGAGAAGTATTTAACCATGCAACATATACTCAAGCTCGGATTTTTGAAAAGTTACAGTTAGTTGAAGAGACATTATTTAAGGGATCGGATAAGCTAGATGATCTTCCAGCTATAAAAGGCTCTTACACTCAAATGGTTGGAAATCTGAACTCCCTCAGAGAGTATCATATGGCCATGTCTGGTCATCTCAGATCTATGAGACACGATTTTGACCAAGTTTGGAAGCTTCATGGAGATACAGATACTGCTGAAAGCACCCATGCCACTTCTTCTACTGCTGCACCACCCAGCCTCATGGTGTAGATCAGGTCCCAGTATTGTATCTTCTAAATGGAGGAAATGACAAACTTTCTGAACACTCGACTGAATGCAATTCAGATTTATCTTCGAGACAACTATGATGATCTAGAAGCAAGACTGGCTAGGATTGAGCAGAGGCTCATTATGAAGCTACCGCCATCTTGCTTCCCCTCAGTAGTGATTCTTGTGTTTTAATACTGCTCAGCTAGTGACTGACAAGGACGTTGGAGTGTCTCCCCGCCGAAGCCTCTCGGCAGGTTTTGCAGGTCAGTTCGAGAGCTCGAAATCAGCGTCACACGTCGCCCAAACGCGTCTCAGATGAGATTCCTCTTGTGCAATTTTCACAAATTCTTATTGCACACTAATCCTTCTTTTCTCTCTTTCTTTATTCAACTGATCATTTCTATACATATTTATACAAATCTTCATATCAAATTGATTAATACTGAAGACAGTAGTACCATGCTAGGTAATACTGAAGAATGTAAATGTGCGAACATGAGACGAATGCGTAAAGATTTTGTATTTAGAAGTGTGTTGAAATTGAGAAAATGTACCCCATGCTATGAAACTTTTACTGGAGTTACTGATGGATGTTAGGCATCTTTTGCCCCTGAAAGCCGTATTTTTATCCATCTTACTGCTCGAATTTATTCCCTGTGTGCATCTGTCGACAGCCACTTCTTCTGTTGTCGACAGCCAGGCACAGTTCTGAAACTCATCATTCTTCAGACTATTCATATCTGTCGACAGACCACTCTGTAATTCAATTTCTTTATTTCTCAGCTTTTGTGTTCTGCGACCTATGATCTGCACTGGGTATTCTGGCATGGACATATCTGGCTTTAAATCATCCCACTGATAACTGACTATCTGTGCTGGATCTTCCGCAGCGACCACAAGATCAAGGATTGCCCAAGAGTTCAGCAGGGAATCCAGAGCGGAACGCCAGCCCTAGCGGAAAAGACAGACAATTAAAGGCGTATGCTAAAAAAGGAACGAAGACATCGGTGTGTTTACAAAGTATACAAGCATAGTGGGGATATTGAAAAATGTTTGGATTTTAAAAAGATATTCGATTTGATGACACTAACCACCAGGACCCAAAAGAACTTGGGTATCTAAAGCTTGATGTTTTCATTTCAAGGAAACCTTCGAGCATTCAAATGGTATTTGGATAGTGGATGCTCAAGGCATATGTCAGATCATTTATGTGCTTATCATGTGTGGATTACTTGTGCTTGTATGATGACTTGTGTACTTGTGTGTTGTCCATATAACTTAATTAAGTCACAGTCAAAACCTCTATGAATTATAGTTGCCATCATCAAAATGGGGGAGATTGTTGTGTCCCTGGTTTTTATGATGTCATGAGCCAAGAAAAATTATCATAATTATCTAGAAATTCTCTAACACAAGTTTTATATGACAGGAAAATTCAGAAAGTCAAAAGATTTTATGTGTGTTGACAAGTGTTGCTTCATAGCTCGACACACATGTCTCAGTGGACGACTTACTGGAGCTCAGTGAACCACTTGAGTTGACACGACCCAAAGGATAGGTCGACACTTGCTAGTTATCCAGTAAGCATAGAAGGCAAAAGAATAGCATGAGGTCGACTCTAGATGAAGATTAGGTCGACACTAGTTGGTTTTCTTGTTAGCGCTGAAGGGAAAGAATCACATAAGGTCAACTCTAGATGAGGATCAGGTCGACACCAGATGGTTTTTCTGTTATTGCTGAAAGGATAGAATGCATGAGGTCGACTCCAGATGAAGATCAGATCGACTTTACCATTCAAGTCATCGACACTTGGCTGCCATAAGGTCAACACTAAACTTATTAACAGTCAGTCTCTACAGTAGTCTAATGGATAAGGTCGACGCATGTGGAGTCGACTCTACTAAAGCATCTGCACTGATCTAAGTCAAGTTCTATATGCGTCGACATTATGCACAAGATGTATCGACACTCCAACCTTCTTCTTCCAGTAAAGAAAAGAGATTGCCAGCGTGCTTGTACTGGGCATGTGACCCAAGGCCCAATGATTGGGGATTCTAGGAAAACTTTACAAGGTTTTGGAAGATAACCTTTTTGGCGGCAAAGCATCTCCCAACGAATTGGGGATCTTGTTGGGGCCCACCAAAAAGATTCTGATATGCCGATCAAAAAGGTGAGCAGCGTCTTCTTCAAATGCAAACCACAACATAGAAAAAGAGAGAGTTGAGAAGAGAAAAAGAGTAGAGAAGGAGAGAGATGAAGAGAACAGGCTTCAAAACAGTTGTTCATCAAGAAGAACAGATGCGGGATCTTTCTTCATCCTGTGTGAAGTCTTGTTGCTGATCAACTGAAGCAGAGCTTCAGAATTCCATTTCAATCAGAGGCAATTGATCCTTAAGCTGCTGTTAGAAGAAGAGCTGATGAACTCAAGCCTAGAGAAAACGCAATGGGGAGTTTCAGCAGAATTCTGATCAGATCTCAACTCCAGTGAAACAACATAAAGAATGTTTGCTAAAGTTCTGCATACCTTTAGTGATTTCTCTTGTGTGATCTTTTGTATTTCTTCTGGATACCATACACTTGGTTGTCTGCTCCAGATAGAGTAGAAGAACTGATCCTACACTTTTTGTGTGAGGATTGTGAGATTGTTATAATCTCGAAGTTGTGAATCAGATGTGTTGAAGCTGTGTATCAGCAGGTTGTATGAAGTTGTGAATCCGCGGATGTGTGATTGTGTGAGTGTTTCACACTCTTGGAGTGAGTGAAGCCTCACTTAGTTAGTGAGGGGTGGATGTAGGTCTCCACACTGGCGCCGAACCACCTTACCATCATGTGTGCATTGTGTGGGGTTTGTCCATTTGCCCAATTGCTCTGTCTTGTTGATTGCTAGCTCTTTTATATCTTAAGGTTTGTTTCGAGTTCTTAAATATTTTTAAGTGGTCAATATCTATTCACCCCCTCTAGATATACATTCCATACCCAAAATAATCCACACAAATGATTAATATATCCTAACAAATCTTAGGCTTATAATAGGTACCATCAATTACAAAATGAGCAAACATGCGTCGATGCAAGATGGAGATCAAGTCGACGCAGGTAGTTCTTCCAGTGAACACTAGATGGAAAAGAACACATGAGGTCGATGCAAATGGAGATCAGGTCGACATAGGTAGTTCTTCTAGTGAGCGCTAGATGACAAAGAAACATGAGTTTGACGTAAGATGGTGATCAGGTCAACGTAGGTAGTGTAGACACCCGATTCTGGCCTGTAGGTCGAACCACATTCCTTGTTCTCTTAATGACCCCCAAGTTGGTCACTAACCATGAGCCCATTTGTTAGCCATGTTTTGAGCCCATTAAAGCCTAATTTTCAGCTTATCCTGTCCAGTCATCATTTCCTGAGTCCTTGTTCTATGGTTTCAACCTCAGACCTAACGCGACGGCCTTAAGGTCACGTTCATGCCATTAACCGATTTAAACCCTAAATAATTGATTATTTTCCTAAATAATCGATTAAATTTTCAATATGATTGGTCATCCTTAACACGACGGGTCGTAGCGTCGATTAATCTTTAGGTCGCGTCCTTCATCACCGTCGTGACAGCCCATGTATATCCATTCACGTGCCTTCATGGTCGCGACCACCTTGGCCGTCGCCACAATCCTTGTAGCACCCCTATGACCCGTCACGACATGGTCTGCATGCGCTGGCCTCCGCAACCACCTCCACTTTATCCTCCATGGGCCTTATCATCATCTACAAGCAACCTCCCAACCCCCCAGCCGCGGTTTGAGGTTCCATCCTACCTTAGAACCCTCCTAGGACTCTTCCCATGCAGATTTATTTTACTTTTATTATTTGTATGGGTCATTATCACTTATGGATGGGATTTTCTCTCTCCACTCTATATAAGTGACCCTCCCCTTTCAGAAGGAGAGGAGGACCCCATTTTCCCACGAAGTGATGCCAAAATCTATCCAGAACTCCCCCTTAGCTCGTAACTCTCCCATTTCTACCCATTTTCTCATTATCTACTTCATCAAGTCATGCTTCTTCCTTCAAGTATGGAGCTTGGTGGCTGAGGAGGCGGCTTCCACGTTCTCCAAGGCTTCTACACACCAAGAGCATCACCCTAAGCCATGGAGCCGCCCCTTTGGAGCCCTTCTTCTTTCCTTCTTCTCATTTCCTTTCATGCATGTGTTATTTTCTTTTAGATAGAAGCACACCTTCCTTTCCCACATTTTTATACAACCCAAGGGGTTTAAAACACCCCCCAAGTTCGTTCCCTCCATGCTTCACTCTTTTCCCTTCATTTTGAATAGTTACTTCACTTAAATATGGTCTAACATGGTTTCTTTTCTATGTTTCGTTGTTTTGGCAGGTACTAAGGCAAGGGTAGACGAGGTGCTCTTGTTCTCTAGCCGGCTGGAGAGCAGGAAGAAGGTCCCTCCACTCATCTCCCGCATTGTAGAGAAGGCGTCGGCTACCTGTGTCACGACAAGAAGAATGCGCCCTGTCGGGGCGTCGCGACTGCCATCATATCGCGACGGGGAGACCGTCACAACATCAGTAAGTGTCACGCCCCAACGCGGAATATCGGAGCGCGAAGGTAGTTGCAAGAAAAAGGTATAGAGCGTATACTAGACATCAAACCATTGCACATCGAATAATACTAAAACAAATCTTCTCATTAATAATTTCCATGTCTAGTTACAACCACTAATATCAGAGCCATTCTATAGGGCCCAATTACATTTCATTAAAAGGAAATAACTAACTACAACTCTAAGATAACATAATGACTCGAGGGTACTCCTGGCTTCACTCTTGGTTATTCCCCTCCTCCTGAGTGTATGTGTCATCCTCGGTCTCACCTGAGAACACAACATCAAATAGCGTAGGGTGAGCGATAACGCCCAGTAGGACTTAAATCTCAGGCTCAAGCAGGCTTTAAATACTTAACGCATTTAATGGTAGATTATCTAAAGATAGCAGGTACAAGAGAGCCAAAATACAGCAAGAGATAGAACAATAGCACGAGATCGAGTATAGTTTCCAAAAATAGCACAAGTATCGAGTATAGCGTGAATAGCAGGATGGCCATAGCACAACTAGCACAAGTATAGTAATAGCACGACGAGTATAGCACTTGTTTGTCATTCTAGACATCGAGAGAGTATAGCACGTTTTGTGTTTTGATTGTCATATAGATAGTCGAGATAGATAGCACTTGAGTGTAATGCCAAACACTCTGATCATTTAACTCCCATGGGCACTAGCACTTTCGGGCGCACATCCCAGGACCAGATCAGGCCCTTTATTTATTGCCAGGCATTGGTTATATTGTTTATCTTTAGACAATCAGTCAATGGCCATTATAGAGTACCAAGAAATAGATAAGAGCACTAGATGAATAGATGAGCTAGTAGAGTGAACGTGAATAGGTGAGCGAGTAGAGTATAGATGAGAGCTAGTGGACATTGCACGTAATACGTCGAGTAATCAGGCGATAGTAACAGTTGCACAACACGCGTACTTGGTGTTGGCAGTCAGGTGGAACTCACGACCCTACCACTGGCCTTTTTATGCACAGGTCCAGAGGTTCAGCGTGATTTAAGACGAGAGTGAATCTCTAATAGCCGTTTGGATCATATAGATCCCTAAAGGGTATCATAGGTATTAGGGTACAACCGGCTCGTCGACCATGTGGAAATCCATGATCAGAGGAGACTTACGGAGGCCTTGTGCAAGAGTTCACTAGTCCGGCGAAAGGAATATCCGACGGAGAGTTCACCACAAGCCAAGAAAAGTGTATATATAAAACAGGTGCTCGACGTTCTAGAGGAATTCTAGGACAGTGGAGCGTCGATATCGGTATTATAAACAATGCAAGAAACGAATATAAGTCCTTAAAATAGGGCAATTAATGTACTTTATTTCAATAAATTACCAGGCACATTATGATATATTTTCTGCAATATTTCAGCCATAAATGGATGGTTCAAGTGTGTGCAATTGCAAGAGAATTCATAGCTAGAAATAAGTCGTGAACATGTATTTTAAATCATTCAATATAGCACCATTTTTAAGTAGGGTTTTTACTGGGGGTATAACCGTAAGAAGGCGTAAGGATTATTTAGAAAGTGACAAAAATATTTTTCATGGGTTTTTCACCAAAATCTCTGTGAAGGTGACATAGCCCAATGATGATTGCGACAGGGTAGGCAGATCGCGACATAGGTACTGTCGTGACTGCCTGGTGAACGTGACATGGTCTTGTACGGGTCGCGACAGGGCTTGCAAATCGAGTACTGAGAACGCGACGGCTTACCTGTCGCCTTCTTGGTCGCGATAGGAAGGCTGTCGCAATCAGGCCCCAGAAAGCGACGTATCGAGGTGTCGCCTTCTGGTTGTCTGCGCCTGACTCTGACAGGAGTCAGACCAGACATTGGATTATGGACCAGGGATTTCAATTTTTGATAGAGGGTTGTTCAGAAATCCATAACTAATTATATACACGATGACAAATCATGAAATCAGTTGCAAATTAAACTAGACATGTAAGGGTACTTCCAATAAATCGAAATCTAAGAGAGAGCATGGTTTGAACATGGTTTGAGCATGTACAACAACGAGTAACACAGAACATGACATAGAGAGCAAGACTGATTTAATTCGAGCAACATGCTCAATGAAATTTAGGCTTTTTAGGGGAAAATGATCCCTAACAACATGAAGTATCTACAGTAAAACTTTCGTAGCATGGGATGAAGTATACATAGAGATTTGAATTAAATATGACACCTCGGGGTTATCATGTTTGCAGTTCTTCAAAAATTAAGAACAAAAGATAGGGTGGATGGAAAAATATGAAACTTGGGGGTTTCGTTCAAGAGGATAGAAAGAACCTACAAAAAAAGTTTCATGGTTTATGCTTGTGAGAATACGTACCTTTGACTCGATTTGTCTTCTAGGGCTAGAACTTGAAGAACAAGGGAAGAAGCTTCAAGCTCTTCTTCTCTCCATGAAATCCTCTCCTCCTTAGCCTCTTTTCCACGTCCAGCAACTCTTGGCAACGAGCTAGGGTTGCCCAAGAGAGTTTAAGAGGTATATTTATGCAAGTATGTATTTCTATTCCTACTATTACTCTAATTCCTCTTTAATTACGAAATTTCCTTACTCCCACCTTCTTTCCTTGCTTCCAATCTCTATTTAGACTTGGAAAAGATCCAAATTCGTGCTAACCCATATAAGGTAGGTTTAGGAATCCAATTCCAACTCTAACTTCCTATTTAATGCATTAAATACCCCTTTTCTATTTAGGTAATAATTTAGTTACGAATTTAGGGTATTTTCCTATTATTCTCCCTTTGTAAATTCATATTTTTGACCCAATAAATTCTAGAAGATCCATTAAGCAAAGCCCATTACTCTTTTCCATTTAATGAGTTTTATTTAATGCTCTATTTAATATCCATTTAGCTAGGTTTTAAATTCTTCATTTAAATTTTTATTTTTCGTAAAAATTCAGGTTGCTACAAGTGCCGGCTTCTCAGTTCCTTTTCCTAGCACGTTAGCCTTAGTATTCATTCATATTTTAGAGCAATTTGTTAGGTGGCGATCACATCCTCATATCATGCAGTGAACATTTGATCATGTTGTGTGTTTCGAGGGGTGCGCAACCCCGTGATTACAGGTAGTTCTTCCAGTGAGCACTAGATGGAAAAGAAACAGGAGGTCGACGCAAGTTACGTAGGAGGTCGACACAAGTGGTTCATCCAGTGAGCCAAAAGTTGACAAAACACTCAAGAGGTCGATGCAAGTTTGAAATGGGTCGACGTAAGTTAAGCCACCACTGAATCATCTCTGAGGAGAGACAAAGGAGGTTCATGCATTGCACAAGGTGTGTCGACACACATTGTAACTTTATCTTTAAGAGATAAAGTGTAAGTGTCAGCGTGTCAACTTTTGGCACATGATCCGAGGCCCAATGATTAGGGATCACTTGTCACACATAACAACATTCTGGAAAGGTACCCTTGGCAACAAATATTCCCTAACAGATTGGGGATCTGGTGGGGACCACCAAAAGATTCCTTGGCACTGTGAAAAGAAGTGGGGCGTCGTTTTCTTTGTGTGTGTGCCAAAAAAGTAAAAAGAAAAAGTAAGCATGAGCCTTCTGAATGCTTTCAGTCTTGAAGAAGAAGACTGTTGCATTCCTGAATTTCAAGGAGGGAATTCCCTCCGTCTAGAAGAACCAAGAAGCAGAGCATCGTGGATTCATCATGGTTCGAGGGAGCTTAAGTCAAATTGCTTGAAGAGCAATTCCAGTTTGATGGTCTGTGTGGAGCATGATCTCAACCCTCAAGATCTGAAGGCTCAGAGCTTATGTCAAGAGGATAAGTTGAATTGAGAAGATTGATGGACTCATATTCAATGATTTGCTTCAATCATCTATGATTTGCTTGTGCATTTGGTTTTCATTTTAAATTCTCTTCAGAACTGGTTGGTGACTCCTACTGCAGTTAGGAGTGTTGATTTCACACCGTGTAAGTGTGGATCGGTAGATCTGATTGATCTTGAAGCTATGAATTAGTAGTCAAGCTATGAGGTAGCACTGTTTAAGCTATGTATCAACGGTTGTATGAAGCTGTGAATCAACATTGTGTGAAAGTCTAACACATTTGAGTTCCTCCCAGTGAAGCCTCACTTGGTTTAAGTGAGGGGTGGATGTAGGTCTTCGTTTGGAGCCGAACCACCTTAAAATCTCTTGAGTGTTGTGTGGTGTGTTGCGATTGCCTTCCATCTAATTTTCTTAATCCATTTAGTTTGCATTCGAACGTTTTTTTTAGGGGAAAGATCTAGTCACCCCTCTGTAGATCTATAATTCCACAACCAACATGTGGTATCAGAGCTGGGATCTCCATTGAATTGGTTTAACAGCCAGGAGAGCTTAAGTGGAATGGATCCAGAAGGATACACTGCAGAAGGTCATTCTATCAATAGACCCCCTTATTTTGACGATACTAATTATGCATACAGGAAAAATCACATGCAGGTATTCCTGAGAGCACAAGATCATGAAGTTTGTAGAGTGATCAGCAAAGGACCATATGAGATTGCTGAAAAAGATGAAGATAAGTGGACAACAGAGTAGATAAAAAAAGGCAACACCAACTGGAGTGCAATGAACATTATGCAATGTTCTCTCCATCCAACAAAGTTCTCAAGGGTGTCTTCATGCGCAACAACCAAGGAGATGTGGGATCTCTTGGAGGTAATATATGAAGGCACATTTGAGGTAAAAGAAACAAAAGCCAACATGCTTATCTCTGAATATGAAGCTTTCAAAATGAAATCTGATGAGTCTATTTCAGAGATGTATACTAGACTAACAGTGCTAAAAAATGGTCTTAAAAGTTTAGGTAAAACTTATACTAAATATGAGTTAGTGAGGAAAAGTCTTAGATCTCTAACACCTATTTGGCATACCAAGGCAACAATTGTAGAAGAGTCTAGGAATTTATCCACCACAACAGTTGGTCAACTGATTGGTTCATTGATGACCTATGAGATAACCTTGAAAAGATCAAAATAAGATGTGAAGAAAAAGAAGCCACTGGCACTCAAGGCAAGCCCAGTGCCAAGGAAATGTGTGATGAGGGTGAGTCATCCAGTTCAGAAGATGACTCAGATGAGTTTGCTTTGCTTACAAGAAAGTTTAGAAAATTTTTGAGGAAAGAAGGTATGGGATTCCTTAAGAAAAGACCTCAGATAATCTAAATTTAAACAACTTATTACTAAAACATTTGATAGAATTGTTTCCTATAATTGTAGGAAACCGGAGCATGCCAAATCTGAATGCCCTGATGCTCAGAAGGAAAACAATACTAAGTGGAAAAAGAAAAAGCCCAAGGCAATTATTGGAACTTAGAGTGAGGAAGAGGAGGATGAGGAAGTGGAAACTTTTGAAGATGATGAGAAAGAAAGCACAGTTTGTCTGATGGCAAAGGGATGAGAAGAAGAAGAAGAGGTAACCTCTCCATTTAAGGACTTACACATAGTGATTAGGAACATGTGTATTTTGAATTGCTTGATAAATATGATGAGACTAAGAGAAAAAACAAAATCATAAGAAGAAAATAAATCACATAGTTTATAACATCTCAACAAGTGAAAATAATGAAAATCTTGAAAAAGAAGCTTGTGAGTTAAAAGAAATCATCGATGGATTAAAGCTTAAAGAACTTGGACATGAAAGTGAAATGAAACTATTTACAAAAAAGTATGGTGCAATAAAAAATGTTAACAATGAAATGCAAAAAGAAATTAAAAGATTGCAAAAAAAAATGACTAACAAACAACAAGCCTTGGAAAAGTTTGTGTTGAAGAAATAATCTAGATGCTCTCTTGGGAATTAGAATGAATTTCAACAAAGAAGGGTAAGGATTTAACCCACAAAAAAAAAAGAAATTGGAATGAAAACAATCACTTTTGTATCTACTTCTAGTTCAAAATCTTCCAACTCAACAAATGACACAAATGAAAAGATTTAGAAAATTATTGAAAAGAAAAATGAAAAATTTGTTGCAAAACAAAAATCCATAGAAAGACCTAAAGGGAAATCAAATGGAAAAGGCAAAGTACCTAATAAGAACCCTTACTAGCAACAAAGTAAAAAAGTTGGTCGACACACCCCACAAGCTAGGTCGACACACCCATTTGCCAAGAACCAAAGTTCTTATGGATGGGCATGGGCAGGTCGACACAAGTCATTCACAGCGTCAACATGATTCTAGTCATTTGTTGACCCCAACTATCCTAAGCACCCTAGATGGTTCAGAAGTAACAACAATTCTAAGTATTCTCATTGGGACAATAAATATCAATACAGAAATAATTTTTCACATGTGAAGAAACACAAAATGCCAAAAGTTTTTGAAACCAAAATGAGAATGAAATGAAGAACAAAGCCAAGGGTAGCATTAATCTAAAACTAAAAAGGCAAATTTGGATATCGAAAAGCATGATCTTATGCGCAGCTCAATTGAATGATGTTGAGGGACCCAAATGTGCTTGGGTTCCAAAAGCTCTTGTTTGATATGTTTTGCAGGAGTATCTTACAATCGTGGACAACAAGTGATATCTTGATAGTGGCTGTGCAAGACACATCTCTAGAGATAAGAGTAAATTCTTTCTATTGGTGGAAAAATAAGCAGGGCATGTAACCTTCGGAGGTAATAATAAAGGGAAGATATTTGGATCAGGTAAGGTTGGCAAAAACTTCTCAAACTCAATTGAATATGTTCTTTTGATAAAAGGTCTGGAATATAATCTTCTGAGCATAAGTCAACTGTGTGAGAAAGGACATAAGGTAATGTTTGACTCTCTTATATGCACTATTTTTGAACCAAATTCTGATGTGGTTAAATTCAATGGTAAGAATGTAAATAATATTTACATAGTTGACTTAGATGATCCTGAGAATGTTAATCTTTGTCTTGTTGCAAATAAAAGTGTTCTTGCATGTCCACAGCATCGTAGACTAGACCATGCTAGCTACAATATGCTGCACAAACTTGCAAAATTCAACATGGCAAAAGGCCTACTAGACTCATCATTCAAGATAAACAATAAAATTTGTGAGGCATGTACCCAAGAAAATAAACCAAAAAATCTTTTAAAAGTAGAACAGATAATCAATCTTCCAAACCTTTTGAACTCATTCACATGGATCTATTTGGACCAACTAAGGCTTCAAGTCCTAATGGTAAAAGGTTAGGTTATGCGCTAGTAGATGATTTCTCTAGATTTACCTGTGTATTCTTTCTTACTCATAAGAATGATGCTTTCTTTGAATTCTTGGAATTTTTAAAGAAAATTTTGAAAGAGGGAAAATTCAAGATTATATATATAATGTCTGACCATGGTGGTGAGTTTGTGAACACTAACTTTGATAATCTTTACGGGGAAGAAGGAATACTTTATAAATTCTCATCACCCAGAACTCCAGAACAAAATGGAGTGATGGAAAGAAGAAATTGAATTTTGGTGGAAATGACAAGAACCATGCTGGTGGAAAGTGGTTTGCCCAAAAATTTTGGGCAGAAGTAGTCAATACCTCTTGTTACATAATAAACCGTGCATGGGTAAGAGCATTTAGCAAGAAAACCTTATATGAACTCCTGAAAAGTAAGAAGCCTTCTATTGCCCATTTCAAGGTCTTCAAAACTAAGTGCTTCATATTGAATAATATTAAAAGAGATCTGGATAAATTTGAACCAAAAGTGAGTTGGGTATTTTTCTTGGATACTCAGATCATTCTAGAGCTTATAGGGTGTTCAATATGAAAGATAAAATTATTGAAGAATCTCCCCATGTAACATTTCATGAGTTTGGTAATAAAATTTGCATGAAGGAAGATTATGGGGAGTTCCTAGACAATAAAGACCAAGTCAATCACAAGGAGAAGGGTCAGATTCAAATGAGAATCTAAATAAGTTAAATGAGCAAGGAGCATCAACTATACCAATGAAGGTAAAGATCCATTGAATATTAGAATGCTTAGAGACCATCCTCTAGAAAGCATAATTGGTAGCTTGCATGATCCAACTAGAACTAGATCACATTTCAAGCTTATTGAAGAAATGGATCAAATGACCCCTATCTCCCAAATGGAACCTAAAAAGTTGAATATATATTAAAAGACAATTTCTGGATAAATGACACGCAAGGGAAATTAAATCAATTGAAAGAAATAAAGTGTGTCATTTCGTTCCAAGACCCTCTTCACAAAGTGTATTGGAACTAAATAGGTTTTTAGGAATAAATCTAATGAAGATGGGAAAATAATAAGAAATAAGTCTAGGCTATTTGCAAAAAGATACAATCAAGAATTTAGAATAGATTTCGAAAAATCATTTGCTCTTGTAGCTAGGTTAGAAGCAATAAGGATAATGCTTGCCTTTGCATGTTCACATAAGATTAAACTCCAACAAATGGATGTAAAAAGTGTATTTCTGAATGGCTTCATAAAAGAAGAAGTTTTTGTTGAGCAACCCCTAGGTTATGAATCTTCTGATTTCCTTAACCATGTGTTTAAGCTTGATAAAGCTCTCTATGGACTCAAGAAGGCCCCACGGGCTTAGTATGACAGGTTGAGCTCATTTCTTACTGGTAAAGAGTACTTGAAAGGTAAAGTTGATCAAACTGTTTTTAAAAAGATTAAAAAAAATGACATTCTTATTGTTCAAAATTATGTTGTTGATATTAGGTTTGGATCAACAAAACCTTCCATGTGCAAGGAATTTGCGGATTTAATGACAAATGAATTTGAAATGAGCTTAAGGGGAGAATAAATTTTTTTCTTGGATTGCAAATCAATCAAGCTCCAGAAGGAACTTTTATCAATCAGTCAAAGTACATTATGGAGCTACTAAAGAAGTACAAAATGCGAAATACAAAAAACTATGGCACCACCAATGAGCACCTCAATAAATCTTGATGTTGATTTGAAAGGTAACATGGTAGATGCAAAAATCTATAGAAGTATGATAGGATCCTTGCTATACCTTACAGCATCTAGACCAGTTATATAATTTTCAGTGTGTATGTGTGCTAGATTTCAAGTTAGTCCTAGAGAATCCCATATGAGTGTTGTGAAAATAATTTTCAGATACTTAGTAGGAACTCATGAGTTGGGATTGTGGTATCCTTCATCATGTGATTTGAAATTAATCTCTTACTCTGATGTGGATTATGTTGGATGCAAGTTGGACAGAAAGAGTGCAAGTAGATATTGCCAATTTTTTGGAGGGTGTTTGATCTCTTGGGGTTCCAAGAAATAGCATTCGGTTGCCCTTTCTACTGCAGAGGTATAATATGTTGCTGCAGGGAGTTGTGTGTAAGATCCGCTCCTTTGGGCCTCGGCCCTATCCTTATAGCCGCGACGGGCCTGCTGGTCATGATGGTGTCGCGACAGCAAGGTTGGTCATGACATGCTTGTAGGATCGAATAGGTAGGATGAACAGATCTAGAAGGGAGGGGGGGGGGTTGAATAGATCTATCACCAATTACTGCGGAAGCTTAAGCAATCAAATTACTTCAAATTATAGATCCATTCAGACATAAAATCTCACTGATCTGATGTATGAGTGTGTGTTGTTGTTGTGTGAAGCAATTAGACAAGTAGTGAATGCGAAATCCTATGCAAGCATCTAGCGTAGAAAAATAGATCAAACCACTGCACAAGAGATTTTTTAGGTGGTTCGGAAATCACACCAGTGATTCCTACATCCACCCCTCACATAGTGAGGCCACACTACTCAAAATCGAGTACAACACACACTTGAGCACGACGACTCAGACCACACACATAGAGCACGACGGCTCAGACCAGACACACAAACAGAGCATGACGGTTCAGACCACACACATGAGCACGACGACTCAAACCACACTAGCTAGATCAAATCCACAAGAAATCAGATCCTCTAGCACTGATCTGATTCACAGCCTCAAACGCACACATAAATCTGCACAGAACGCATGTACAGATCTCACAGAAAACTCTAACATAAAAACGAGATGAACACCCCAAGAAATAAATGAAAGAGAGGTGAATTGGATGTTCCTCGATGAAAAAGATTTTCACAAGCTTGAATTGAAGACACTTGAAGGAATTCAGTGGAGATCTTTCTCAATTCACGAAGCTCTGCTTCAATGGCTTTTGAATTGCCAGTTCCTCTTCTTCCTCTACTGCTCTTCCTCCCGATCTACTCCTCTTTTAGCACTTCACTGCTTGACCTTGATCCCCACGTCACCTTGGATGGAATCGTTGGATGGCTGGAGGGCTTTCTGCTTCAGATGAGATAGGACCTTTTATAGCCTCTGTGCAGTCCCTTTTACGTGAAAGAGATGTGCATAGAAACCTACAATGCACCCTAGGCTGCCACGTGTCCAAAAGTTCTTTTTCTCATTGCCACTTAGATGAAAGGGCATTTTGGTAATTATAGAATCTCTCAAAAAGATCTCAGAAAGAAATCATAGCCATTGGATATCATGCTTTGCACGTTTCTGGGTTTTTCACAAAAAGTGAGTCGACTCTAGTTTCCAAGAGAGTCGACACTACTAACCAAATAACAGTTCTAGCCTACTAGCAGAACACTAGTGTTGACCTGACAGACAACTAGTGTCGACCTGATCAACAGGTAGAGTCGACTTGACCAACAGCTAGAGTCGACCTCCTGTGTATTCCTTCACATAAGGTTCACTAGAAGGATACTAGTGTCGACCTTATTTTCAACTAGAGTTGACACTACTGTCACTTGTTCTTCAGGAACTTGCTGGGTAGACTTTGTGAGTTGACCTGTCTGTCAACTAGAGTCGACACTACTGTAACTTTTTCTTCAGGAGCTTGCTAGGTAGACTTTGAGAGTCGGCCTGTCTATTAACTAGAGTTGACACTAATGTAACTTTTTCTTTAGAAGCTTGCTGGGCTGACTTTGAGAGTGGACCTGTTTGTCAACTAGAGTCGACACTACAATAACTTTTTCTTCAGGAGTTTACTAGGCAGACTTTGAGAGTCGACCTGTTTGTCAACTAGAGTCGTCTCTACTTTGACAAAACTTTGTAAACTTGTATATATGAAAAGTGGACCATCACAACATGTCATTATCAGTAAGATATGAAATATTAAGTATCAAAAATATGTGTTTAGTCATTATTGTGATATATACAGTATGTTCAATATGTCATCATCAAAATCAAAGTATGAGTGATGTTCATTAGTCATCATTAAGAGATTCAAATACACACTCAACACAACATTCTCCCCCTTTTTGATGATGACAAAATAAATGCTCAATCTCTTTTTCTCTTCATACTTTTTCTCCCCAAAGCTCATTCTCCCCCTTTCTTCCTCATCCCTGCAATTTCTCCCTCACATCCCTGCAATTTCTCCCCCTTTTTGACAACATCAAAAAGATAGACATGAAAAAAATAGATGGTAGGAGTTCAGGAAATGAAGTGGTGAAAAGGAATGTTCAGGAATGATCAAAATAAATGAGGCAAAGTAATATTGACATATGAGAGAGATTATTGTGTTTTGTGATTGTGCATCAAAATTTAATTACAAGGACACATGCAACACAAAGTATAGCAAAATATAATGATCTGAATGTAGTTAAAATAATGATGTAAATGTGAGTCAGATTGACCTATATGAGTGAGCAGAAGTATTTAACAAGGAGGTTATGAGCTTTAAATTTAACACAATGTAGAATAATAGGTCTAAATTCAGTATACATGAACTTTATTTAGGTCTTTAGGTTTTTCTGTCCTATCTATTTGAAGTTCCTATCATTTTTACTGGAAAAGAAATATAAGAATAAATTAGTTAAATTTCACTTTTCAGTGCAAGAGATCACATTTATCAGTTTCAAGACTTTCTGATTACTCAGTGGTTTAACTTTCATTATCTTATACAGAGTTGAAAATTTTGTTTTCCACTTTTTGACGCAAGACAAATCACATTTTAGGTGAGATGACCCGGTTACTCAGTGGTTCAAGAATTTACATTGCTCTGTTTGTATCTTCTCAGATAGTTGTTCATTTGCTTTTAATGTTCTGCAGGATTATGTTTGCTTTGACTAGAAAAGTCATGGATACGAATGTAGAGAAATTATTCTTAACATGTGGTAAAAGTGAAGCTTGAAATTGCACATGTTAAACATTAATGCCACTCATGTGCCTACAAGTGTTTTGCAAATCATTTTAAAGACACTCAGCATTAAGATAGCACAACCTTGATATGAAAGCGAATATTTGAAATTAAACTAAATGCACAATTAGTTTATTTTCAATGCCTTAAGTCTATCATATGAAAATAGCACAAAGACTCAAAAATTCTAATAAATTGGGGCTCCAGATAGATAACTAGTGACAAGAGAAATGAGTGAAGAATTAACAATGACTCCCCCTTTCATGAAGCTCCCCTGCATAAGGTGAACAGTAAGATTATTGATGAAGGAAGAATTAAGTGAAACGAAAGTAGAATCATTAATAGTGCTTTATTGAAAAACAAGAATCCCCCTCAACAATTGCATAAAAGGCTCTTGATACATGGCGGAGACATATACTCACGCATAGTAAAGTGTCTAGACAAGCCTGACATGCCTTTCTTCAAATCACTATTTGATATACCAAAATGCCAATGCAATGTGAGAAGCAAGAATTTATTTGCAAGAGCAAGAGGACTTTTATTTACAAGAACACAAAGATTTTATTTGCAAAAAGAGATGGAAGATGTTAAGGAGTGGAAGTTTGCACAAACCAAGCTCTCTCTTAAGGATGAAAATCTATTTTCTGAAAGAGGCTTAGTGAAAATCTACAACTTATTTTTTTTGTTTCAATGAAGTGAAGCTCAAATGATTTTTTAGCAACCTCATCTCTTAGAAAATGGTGCCTTATTTCAATGTGTTTTGTTCGTGAATGCTGAATTGGGTTTTTAGACAAATTGATTGCACTAGTGTTATCATACAGAATAGGAATACAACCCAATTTGTTATTATAGTCTAGGAGCTGGTGTTTCACCCAAAGAACTTTAGTGCCACAACAACCAGTAGCAACATATTCAGCCTCTGCAGTGGATAGATCTACTGAATGTTATATTTTAGAAGCCGAAGAAATTAGGCATCCCCTAGATATAAACACAAGCCACTAGTACTTTTTCTATCAAGCTTGCAACCAGCATAATCAACATCACAATAAGCAATTAAATCTAATTTGCAATCAACAGGATACCGTATTCCAAGCTCACATGTTGCAACAAGATATTTAAAAAAAATTGACAGCTAACATATGACTTTCCTTAGGATTGGCTTGAAATCTAGCACACATACACACACTAAATTGAATATCTGGTCTAGAGGTTGTGAGGTGAAGTAGAGAGCCAATCATATCTCTGTAGGTCTTTGGATCTACTAACTTACTAGATGAATCTTCCTCTAATCTTACATTTATTGCCATAGGTGTGCTTGAGTGCTTGAGGTGCTGAAAGTCAAATCTCTTCAGAAGTTCTTTCACATACTTGTTGTTGACTTATAAATATCTCTTCACTAGTTTGATGTACCTGCAATCTCAAAAAGAATTTTAAGTCACCCATCAAGCTCATTTCAAATTCAGTTTTCATATGATTAGAAAATTCAGCTCACAGGGCTTTGTTTGTAGACCTAAAAGTTATGTCATCAACATAGATTTGGACAGCAATGATCTAATTTTTGACAATTCTTGTTAATAGAGTTTGGTCTACACTACCTCTTGTGTATCCTTTATTCAGCAAAAATGAGCTCAAGCGGTCATACCAAGCTCTTGGAGCTTGCTTAAGACCATAAAGAGCCTTATTAAGTTTGAAAACATGATCATGATATTTTTCATTCTCAAATCCAAGAGGTTGTTCCACAAAATATTTTCTTTGATGTTACCATTCAAGAAAGCACTTTTCACATCCATTTGATAAACTTTAAATTTTAAAGATGTTGCAAAAGTAAGAAAAATTCTCACAGCTACTAGTCTAGCTACAGAGGCATATGATTCTTCAAAGTCAATGCCGAACTCTTGATTGTACCCCTTGGCAACTAGTATAGCTTTATTACTAACAACCTGACCATTTTCATTCAATTTATTTCTGAACACCCATCTAGTGCCAATCACAAATTGATCACTAGGTCTATGTACTAATTCCCATACTTTATTTTTGTCAAATTGATGAAGTTCATCATGCATTGCATTGATCCATTCTTCACTGGTTAGAGCTTCATCAATAGACTTAGGTTAAATCTGGAAAATTAGTGCCAATGGGTCTTCATTATTACATTCTGAAAAGATGATCTAGTTTTAACTCTATCATGCAAATTACCAACCACATTCTCAATTGGATGATCTTTTAAGAGTCTGGTTTCAGAAATTACCTCTTGAGTTTCATTCAATTATGGAACAATATTACCTGATCCACTTATGTAGGTGTTGGATTGTCCAGATTGTCAAATGCATCTTCAGTTTCCTCAATGGTTGGTGAAGATTTGACAATGAAGTCATCTTCTTCATCTTTTGTAGAGTCCTACAGAATGTAGAGTCATCAGATTTATAAGAATTTTCATCAAAGGCTACATGTGGAGACTCTTCCACAATTTTGTTCTTAAGAATGTAGACTCTATATGCTCTAGACTTTCATAATAACCATGAAAAATTGCTTCATGACTCTTAGCATCAATTTGTCAAGATTTTCTTTATTGTGTTATGTACAAAGCATTTGCAGCCAAAAACTTTAAAATAAGACAAAGTGGGCTTTTTATTTTTCAAAAGTTCATAGTTTTTTTTTTTTTCTGATTTTTGTTCTGACCAATACTCTGTTCAGAATGTGATTTGCTGTGTTCACAGCTTTAGCCCAGAAGGATTTGGGCAATTTACTTTCCAAGAACATGGATCTAGCCATTTCCATAAGAGTTCTATTCTTCCTTTCCACAACTCTATTTTATTCTGGAGTTCTTGAAGAAGAGAATCTATAGAAAATATTCAGTTCAGCACATAAATCAGAAAAGCCTTGTTCTTAAATTCCCCCCATGATCAGTCAAAATGGACTAGATTTTATGTGAAAATCCCATTAAGGCAGTGTTACAAAATTTCCTGAATTCTTGACAAGTATCACTTTTGTGAGACGGAAAGATAACACAAGTAAATCTAGTAAAATCATCAATGATGACAAATCCATATCATTTGCCACTAAGACTAAGAATTTTTGTTGGCCCAAAAAGGTCCATATGAAGTGGCTTAGAAGTAAGTACATCATTGAAAATTTTAAAAGATTTCCTGGTTTGTTTTCCTTGGGCACATATCCCACAAAGTTGATTCTCAACATTTGGAAATGATTTCGGAAGTCTTTTAACCAGATTTAGCCTTAAAAGTTTATTTATGTGGTTGAAGCTTGCATGACCAAGTCTCTTGTGCCATGTCCATGCAATTTCATCTTTATTAGTAACCAAATAGATGTTTTCAGAAAAATTTCTATCAAGATTTATCATGTACACATTGTTCTCTCTTTTTCCAAAGAACTTTATTTTCTCAGATGAAGAATCAATTATTTTGTAGAAGTTTGATTCAAAAACAACCTTGTGACCCTTATCACACAATTGGCTTATGTTCAAAAGATTATAGTCTAAGCCATCAACTAACAAATCATTTTCAATTGAGTTTGAGGAGGATTTACCAACCTTTCCAGATCTAATTATTTTCCCTTTGTTTTTACCACCAAAAGTGACAGATCCTCTTTCTTTTTCAATCAGAGATGTGAACTTTGTTCTATCTCCAATCATGTGTAGTGAACACCCACTGTCAAGAAACCACACATTGGAACTGGATGCACGACCTTCCTGCACAAGTCAGATTAGAGGAGAAAAGATTTTGATACCCAAACATTGTTAGGACCATCAGTTTGTTTGAGCAGAAACAATAAGTCTTTTCTGACTCACACTTGAGTTATTTTTGGTTTTTGTTTTATTTCTAAAATGACTTCTCTTTTTGGTATTTTAACCTTTTGATTTGGAATGAAAACACCAGTGTTTTTCCTTTCATAAGCAGGGAAATTATACATTTTGGCATGATTGTTCATGTATGGAAATCCAGACTAAGAGTTCTGTTGATATCTTAGAAAATTTGGATAGAAGGGATGTGAATTATACCAATGAGGATTGTGGTACCATTGATTCCATGAATTGTCCCAATTGGATTGATATGGTGTCATGGATCTCCAATCATTATCATGAAAGTGTGTTTTTGTGTTTTTATAATTTTCAGATTTTCTTTGAATTTTTGTTTATCATCCTTTTGTTTTCCAGAACTGGATAGGTCGACCTCTAGTGTGTCGACACAGTGGCCACAAGTTTTAGCTTATGGCTAACCTGTGCGACCTTTCTGCAGCATGTGTCGACTTGATTGATTTCTTTTGATTGGACACATTATTTTTATTCTGATTTTTTGGTGTTTCAGATGTTTTCTTTAACACTTGTTTATTTTTGTTTTCTGAACCATTACTTTTGACAAATTTTATCAAAGAATTTTTTGGAGATTTTTCTTTCTTTTCAGCAGTTTTATTTTCATTGATTTTTTGTGGTAAATCCCAGTCCATATTTTTTAGCATTCATTCTTAGTCCCAATAAAGCATCAAGATTTTCCTTTCCATTTGTGAAATTTTTTATCACTTGATCCTTTTCGGCCAGCAATTTATTAAGTTTTTGAATTTCAATAGTTGTTGTTTTCCTTTTGTTGCATTTCCATTTTCTCAAAGAGCTTTACCAATTCAATGTTAGCATTTTGAGATGCAATTTTGAATTCATCCAATTCATTCAGAAGTTCTCTTTTTTTCATCACTGAGTTCAGAAATTTTTTTTTTAAGTTCAGATATCCTTCTAGTTAAAGAAGTATCATGCATGATATTTTCAATTTTCTTTTTCAAATATTATTTTCTTTTCTTATTTTAGAGTATTTTTCAACCAAGGCAGCATATGCATCTTCCCAATCATCAACAATATATTGTTCAAAAGAAGAGCTTACCTTGCCATCATTGCTATTTGCCATAAAACATAATCCTCATTTTTAGAACTTGAGGAATTCTCTTCTTCATCTTCACTTTGTCTTCATCCGACCAAGTTGCTAGCATTGATTTTAGCCTCTTCATTTTGATGTTCTTTTTATATTTCTTGTGCTTTTCCTTCTTGAGCTCAAGACATTCACCTTCATATGTCCTGGTTGTTGCACCTGTAACAAATAATACCTCATCAGCTTTTTCATTTCTGCCAGCATTAAGTTTGAAGAACAAGCATCTTTTTGCCAGAAGAGTATTTATTCTTTCCATTGAATTTTCCTCTTTTTGATTTTAAATTTTTTTGAAATATCTGGTCATGAGGGCAATCTCATCCTCATCAGATTCAAACTCTTCAGAATTAGATTTTTCTTGAATTTTCTCTTTGTGACTTGATGAAGCCTTAAGTGCTACTAGTTTGGCTGTAAGCATATGTTCTTCAGTCCTTTTTAGATTTATTTCATATGTCATTAAAGAACCTATGAGTTCATCCAAAGATATTTTGGATAAATCCTTAGAATCTTCAATCACTGTAGCCTTTGTGTGCCAAATTGATGATAGAGAGTGCAAGATTTTTCTTACCAGATCAGCATCAGTGCACTCCTTACCTAATGCCTTCAGTCCATTGACAATTGTCATAAACCTAGCAAACATTTCAGAAATTGATTCATTAGTTTTCATCATAAACAGTTCATATTCAAAAACAAGTATGTTTGCTTTGGTTTCCCTAACTTGAGATGTTTCTTCATACATTAATTCAAGTTTATCCCACATTTCCTTAGCAGATTTGCACATGGATATTCTTGAATATTCTTTAGGGTGAACAGCACATTGAAGCATATTCATGGCACTATAGTTGAGAGTTTCTTTCCTAATTTGCTCTCTAGTCCGGTTCTCCTCATCATTCCCATAGTTTTCATAGGGACCCTTATCAACTATCTTCCATATTTCATAATTTTGAGCCCTTAGAAAAATTGCATGCAATTTTTCCAATAAGAGTAATCAGAACCATCAAAGTATGGTGGTCTATTGATATATGACCTCAGTTACAAAACCTAGAGAATCCATGGATCAAGATAAGAAACAGTAAATGAGCAAGAAGACAATTCAGCAGATAGAACCACACAGATCAAACAGAGGCAAGCAAATCAGATCAGAATCAGATATTACCCCGACTCTGATACCAATTATAGGATCGAATAGGTAGGATGAACAAACATAGAAGGGGGGTTGAATAGATCTATCACAAATTATTGCAGAAGCTTAAGCAATCTAAAATTACTTCGAATTATAGATCCATTTAGACAGAAAACCTCACTGATCTGATGTGTGAGTGTGCGTAGTTGTTGTGCGAAGCAATTAGACAAGTAGTGAATGTGAAATCCTATGCAAGCATCTAGCGCAGAAAAACAGATCAAACCACTGCACATGAGATTTTTTAGGTGGTTCGAAAATCACACCAGTGATTCCTACATCCACCCCTTACACAGTGAGGCCACACTACTCAAAACTGAGTACAACACACACTGAGCACGACGGCTCAGACCACACACATGAGCATGATGGCTCAAACCACACTAGCTAGATTAAATCCACAAGAACAAATCCTCTACCACTGATCTGATTCACAGCCTCAAACTCACAGAAACTTCACAGAATGCATGTACAGATCTCACAGAAAACTCAAACATAAAAATGAGATGACACTCCAAGAAATAAATGAAAGAGAGGTGAATTGGATGTTCCTCGATGAAGAAGATTTGCAGAAGCTTGAATTGAAGACACTTGAAGGAATTTAGTGGAGATCTTCTTCAATTCACGATGCTCTGCTTCAGTGACTTTTGAATGCCAGTCCTTCTTTTTCCTCTTCCTCTGCTGCTCTTCTTCCCGATCTGCTCCTCTTTTAGCACTTCACTTGTAACGCCCCAAAAAATTTAAGTGATTTAAAATATAGGAAAATAACAATAAATAAAATGTTTTAA
>JACBKR010003111.1:0-37704 GCA_014218235.1 Colocasia esculenta
CTTGTAGGCCGCCTTTGAGACTGAATCGCGTTGGGGTATAGCTAGGGGTGTACACGGTTCGGTTCGGTTCGGTTCGGTTTTCTCCATTTTTGGAGGAAACTGAACCGAACCGAATTCAGTTATTGAACCGAACCGAACCGAACCGGTTCGGTTCGGTTCAAACCGAAATCCCAACTGTTCTACGTTTTAAGGGTTTTTCTGATATTTTTTAGGTTTTTTTGATATTTTTTTAATGTTTTAGGTAAACTTGGCAAAAAGCCAATTTTTGGGTGGTCGCGAGATTCGAACTCGCGACCATCCGGCGCGTGCGGAGGGCGCGCGACGGCGCCCTCCACTGCGCCACCCTTTTTTTTTTTTCATTATTATATAACTATATATCTATATTCGATTTATTTCGGTTTCCCAGCTCCAAACCGAACCGAACCGTGAGGCTCATGAAACTGAACCGAACCGAACCGGTCGGTTCGGTTCGGTTTTTCGGTTTGGACCAAATAATGAACACCCCTAGGTATAGCGACGCGTTAAAGGAAATTCATTAAATAAATTGATGAGCGGGAAAACGGCATGAAACGCGTGGGGATTCCGCTGCGGTTCAGACCGGGCACAGACTCCCACGCGGCGCGAAGTCTCACACGGCCATTGACCGGTCAGCATGAGAATCGCGTCGCACCTCATGGATGTCTTTTGATGGATCGCGTCGGACCAGGCCGACGCGATACCAGGCACTGGAATCGCGTCGCCTGGACCAGACGCGATTCCTAGCTTAACCCGAAAACGCAGGAAAACCAACTGCTCCTCTTACCATGCTTATATCTCTCTATCTAATAATATTTAGACAAAACACTTAACATGAAAACTGACCAGGACAACTAGTATAAGAACTTTTATGTTGGGGGTTTGACCTAATTAGGTCTCGAATATCTTGAAAAACATGAAGAATGTAAAGGTCAAGTGCAACCCGAAACACAGTATCATGCAGCGGCTCTCTTGTCATGCTTATAACTCTCTAACTAATGACTTTTAAATAAAGTGTTCAACACAAAACATGACGAGGACTACTAGTAAGTAGCATAACTTTCATGATGGGGGTTTTGTCTAATTCAATCTCGAATCACGTGCATAATAAGAAGAATGTAAAAAGTCCTAACTGTGCGCGACTTAGGGAAAACGACTTATACTTAATGTATACTCCATGAAAATTAGGCAAATCAAGTGCAAATGAACCTAGACTCGAAGCTCTACAAGATGGTATGTGTTCATTTAATCTTGGCCCGAGAACACCTACCTTTATGAAGATCTAAGATGTCGTCGTTCTGGACGCAGCAGAGGATGAATGGGATGAAGCTCCGATTCCCAGCCTTTCTCCTCCTCCTCTGAAGCCTAGCCCGCCTCCAAACGACCCCAACTCAGTGCTAAACCTTCCCCAAGAGTTTAGTGACGTTCTTATAGATTTAGGGTGTATTTACATGTCCTAAGGGACTAGGAAAGGGGCCTGCGGGTTTAGCATGGCACCTTCTAAAATTTGAGATTCTCTCACCCAAAGGAGGTAGCAAAGGTTTAAGAAACCACCTCTTAGGGTTGGGTCCGGTTTTGGCTTACCTTGCATGGACTAATTACCTTATTTTAACCCTAAATTGCCCTCCTAATTATTGCATAATTACATACACAAAATTTTTGTTATTTTCTTGTCCCAATTTTTATCCTTGGCCAAATGTGCTCCATTGGCCCAATCTTGTTAATGGGTTATTAATACATGATGTTGGAAGTCTCTCCAACATGTTATTTAATTATGGTCGGGTTATTTTCCGCGTAAACAATTTTCTGACTTAGTTTCTAAATTCGGGTAATTTGTCACTTGTGACGTATATTATGCCAATTGGATTTTCCATTGCATGAATTTCTTCGTGGAACACTTAAGGATAATATCTGGGGTTGATTTATAATTTTTACAGAATTTTCTGATGTGTTTTCTTTTATACGATAATGGTACGTAAGTTTTATCATTTCGATAATGTAGAATTTATTTATTTCCCTTTATTTCTAAAAATTTTAAATCACTAAATTTCCGGGGTGTTACATCCTCCCCCACTTAAGAAATTTGGTCCCCATTTACACATAATGGTATAGTTCGTACCTGAGAATAGTTCTGGGTGGTTTTCCTCATTCTTTCCTCCGTTTCCCAGGTATCGTTGGTAACTCCGTCTCGACTCCATTGGACCTTCACCATAGGTATGGTACGATTCCTGAGTCGTTGAATCTTTCGATTCAATAGTTTGATCGGCTTCTCTTCATAAGTCAGGTCCTCCCGAATCTCCAAGTCCTCATGGTTGATTACATGGTCGGCATTGAATAAGTACTTCCCGCATAGATATGTGGAACACATTATGCACGTTTGCTAGATGTGGAGTGTTGGGTTCTCATGTGGGAGAATGTTGGGTTACAACAAGTGCTTAAATGTTTTTGATGATGAGCAATGACAAAGACAAGTACTAATTGATGTTATGTGAATGGTTCAAACATGATGACAATAACAAAGACATGAAACAAAATCCAAGTGAAAAAAATGCTCTTATGGTCACTTATGTATTCATTATATCTCACTTAGAATGTCTTTTAATGTAGGTGTGAATGTACACAAGACAAGCAACAAAAACCAAGTGCAAAAGAACAAGACAAGCTGCTGGAACAAGTAGCTATCAACAGATGAATAGTGTGCTGTCAACAGATGAATAGTGCACCTGTCGACAAATGAATAGTGACCTGTCGACAGATACACACAGAAAATTGTTTCCCGGAAGGCCAGTCTTCTGGATTTTACAAACCTGTCAGCACATGTCAACAGCAGCAAGTCGGCTGTCGACATACGGAGTTTTGAGAAGATCTAATGGCCAGGATATGATCTATATTTGGGTGATCCCTTTAAGCACGACTCTCCATGTTTGGACACCCATATATAAGGATCATATGAGGCTATTTTTGAAGGAAGAAGCCAACATATCAAAACCCTAAGCAAAACTCAAGAGAAGAGCTTCTTCCTGCTGCCTGCTTCATCCCTCCGACCAGAGCGAAGAAGATCCATCTTCCAAGCGGAGTTGAAGCCGGTTCGTCCATGGTTCAAGCTTCTCCATCAACTGATCTTCATCCAAACGACGCTTGGGGTTCTTCCGGACGACCACCACGAAGAGTTCTTCATGGATATACTTCTACATCTCTGAACTCTTCTGCTTCTACACCTTTATCTTTGTGTGTGTGGTAGTGGTTCAAGCGTTCCTTGTGCTTGATCCACGTGTGGATTATTGTTCTGGTTGCGTGTTTGCATCAGACAACGGTGTGTGGTGTGTTGGTCAGATCAAGGCTAGAGGATCTGATCTATTGTGGACTTGATCTAGCGTGTGTGTGTGTGGTTGAGCCGTTGTGCTCGTGTGTGTGTGTTGTACTCAGTTCTTGAGTAGTGTGTCCTCACTGTGTGAGGGGTGGACGTAGGAGTCACATGGTGTGATCTCCGAACCACCTAAAAAATCCCTTGTGCACTGTGGTTTGACTTGTGGTTTGCATTGTGTTGCGCTAGATGCATGCCTAGGGATTTCGTCTACACACTACTTGTTATTTCGCTCACACACATTACATCAGGTCAAAGGGGTTTTAATTGAGTAGATCTTTTAATCCGAAGTAATTTTTAAATTGCTTAAGTTTCCGCTGCAAATCTATTTAACCCCCCCTTCTAGCTTTGCCATAACCGAATATCTGATCCTAACAATTGGTATCAAAGAAGGTTCTCTGTTCATCGGTTGTGTTTTGGGAGATCTGTCTTTGTGTGCTTTACCGCTCTGATTCCTAACAATTGATTCTAAATCTGACTTGATTTGCTTGAACTGATTGATTGCCTTTTGATCTCACTCAATATTTGTTGATTGGTCTAATCATCTGAAACATATTCAGAAATATGGCTAAGTTCTCAAGCATCATAAATAGACCTATGATAATTGAGTTTGATGACAAGGTTGATGAAATGCAGTCTCCTCTATGAAAACATGCAAGTCTAGAAAGGGAACGGAAGAAAAATGCTACATGGCTCATGGAAGCTCAAGAGGCTCTTCCCGTTCAGACGAATCTAAAGGATCACATCTGTCAGAGAAGTCAAGAAACTCTCAAAGGTCAGGTAAATCCAATTCAGATCAATTTAATGCATCAATATCTAATTCTGATTCAGAGGATGATATATCCTATGATGAATTGATAGAATGCTATGAGCACTTGTCCAATCAATTTAAGAAGGTAAAAGTTCAAAACTAGAAGCTAAAAGAAAAATTAGAGAAGAATGAAATGATAATTGATAATGCTCAAGCATTCTATGAAGAAAATGAAAAATTGAAAATGGAGAATGAAAAATTGGAAAATGAAGTCAAAAACTATGAAATCATATTTTCTAAATTAAAAGAAGATCATGATCAGGTTGAATCTGAAAATTTTGATTTGAAAAATGAAAATGAAAAATTGATTGATCATAATGAGAATCTCAAATTTGATAATGATCAATTGAACAAATAAATCTCCAACATGGCTCATGATCACCAAATAAAAGAAAATACAATCAACTGGTTGAGGAAAATAATCATCTGAAAAAGAAGATTGAAATTTGTATCATGACATACCATTAAATGATGAATGGAACAATTTTAAGAAGAAAATTGCTGACTAGGAAAATCAAGTTGTTCAAAGTGAAATTGAAAAGAACAAAATACAAAATGGTCTGGATGTCATGAAAAACCAACTTCTAACTTCTGAAAAAGAATTGTTGCATTGAAAGCTGAAAAAAAAATGACAAATGAACTTGAAGTGGTTATTAAAAAAAATGAAAAATTGAACAAAAGTGCTGCAAAAGAAGAAAATGTTTCAATTGAAAACTAGAAAAAGAAAATGGAAAAGAAAACAAGAGTTTACAAGGTCTCCACACCTCCTCCAGCAGCCCATATGTTCAAGGAAATCTCCAACTCCACATCATGCCAAGAGATACCAAAGGGTACCATCTCCTTCTTCTCAACCCAAGGATAATCAAAGGTACTCTAAAGGACCTCAGAGATTCCAGCAAATGCAATCACACTATGGTAAGCTCCAGGTAAGTACTCACTTGTTTGCTTCAAATGCAATAGACTTGGTCATCTTGCTAAATTCTGTTGGAAGAAAAATCAACACTCTCACAATATGCTAAAACAGTTCAATGCTATGCATGTCATCAACATGGTCATGTCTCTAGGGACTGTTGGCATAGAAATGTTATCTTGTGCATGCTCCCAAGCCCCATGCTCATAATTCCATTAATGAAAGAAATACATCTATTCAAAAATTAAAGTCATTTTGGATTCAGATCATTGTTGAATTCTAACATTGACGTCATTGCAGGACCCAAGCAAGTGTGGGTTCCAAACCCAGCTTAATGAACAAGCTGAGATGTCTTACAGCCATACAGTTTAAATGGATTCATGACATTGGCTGTGCAAGGCAAGAAATGATTGGAGAACAAGGTAAAAAAATTTAGATTGAAATTGAAGACTGTTCAGGTAAAATCTCTTTAACACTTCAGTTTTGAACTGCAAGAATTGAAATGGACTTTTAAGTCCATCTGAGCAATGAAAATATGTTTTTGATGCTATCCCCAAATGACAATGCTTCTTAGAAATTGGAGTCATGCTAAATTTGAAGAAAAATGGATCTTTTATGCAGTGACTATTGGTATATCAATGGTGAAATGTGGAAGGACAAGTTCGGCTTGTCTGGAAACTATCATTATGCGTGAGAAATATTCTCCGCCAAGTATCAATAGTCTTATACTGCATAAAGACCAAAAAAAAAATTCAATTGATCATGTTCATACCTTCTTTGTGCAAATTGCTTGACACGAACGTGTTTGAATTTCTGGAATGCTCATCTCAATACCATGCAAACATTATGGGGGACTAAGTCAAAAAGGTTTTTTGAGTGAGTTGTTTGAGGGACATTCTTTCACATCAATCTTGCCACATGTATCTCTTTAAAAGAATGAATGTGGTGCTTTTATGCTTATGGATGTTTTTTGTGTGCAAATGCTTGGTGTGTTTGTGTATTTCATTGATTGATTGCTTGAATGATGAGTCATCATATGCACACTCTATGGGGGAGTAAGTTAAGGCTAGGTGAGTGAAATTCATAAGGGATACCCTTCATATTCTGTCACGCCCCCCAATTTAGCAGCGGAATAAATTGGAGGGAGACGCGAACTACGAGTATGGTAACAACAATTGCGCATACTTTCGCAAACATCAGAGCATCTAATAAACAATAATTGGAATAAACTCTTTATTTCATTATAAAATCACTAAGACTATTACAACCACTAATTCAGAGCCACACATAGGCTCAATGACATCATTACATTGAAAGAAATCTAAAACAATCACTACTAGATTCCATGGTGCTAGGGTAACTTTGTCATTTGACTCCAGGTCACTCATCACTCTGGTCCTGTCCCATTGGTACGTATAACGTCATTGTCCGACTTACATGAGACACATAACAAATAACGAAGGGTGAGCGATAACGCCCAGTAGGACTTAAATCTCAGGCTCAAGTAGGCTTTAAATGATTAATGCTTTAATGGCAGAGTAACTAATGACAGAAAGAGTCATGTAAAGTCGAGAAAGTAGTAGCACAAGTAACATGGTTCAAATAGCAGATGAATCCAGTATAGCACGATAATAAAGTCAAGTCACGATAGAAAACGATAACAACAATAGCAAGTAACGATATTGTCAAGAATAGCAAGAGACATGTATAGCAAGAAGAGATGATAGTAGATGTCATGTAAAGAGTAAATTGCACTTTGAATGTGATCAAGTCGCGATAGCACATAGTAACTCCAGATAGCGAGTATCAAGTAGAGCAAGTAGAGCGTATGATGAGATAGCGTGTAACGAGATAGCGTGTAACGAAGAGCGTGTATGGTTGCACAACGGTGCACTGGTAGAATACGGCAGTAGTCACTTCTAGGACAGTAGCCGTTTCATGATAGTACATTATGTCTGAACTCCTCAGACTAATGTATAACAGTTTGTGATAGCATAGTAATATCACAGTACGTCTGAACTCCTCAAACTAAAAGGATTAGTATCAGATGTCTAGGCCAATACAGTATAGTCAGAACCGGTGCAATGCAGAACACCGTCAATAGCCCCTGCAGGTATTTTCGAGTGGCTCTCTCTGCCCCCAGACTAGATTGGAGCCCCTCGCACTCTCCGTGCCCTGCACAGTATGCATTATAGCGCTAGACAGTCATGAAATAGTACAAACGATAGGAGCCACACAGCTCAACGAGTCTCAAGAGAGTACTAGATGAATAGACGAGAGAGACGAGATAGTAAAGTGAACGTGAATAGACGAGAGAGGACGATAGTAGAGTGAACGTGAATAGACGAGCGAGTACATATAGATGAGATCTTATGGTCATTGCACATGAAACGTCGAGTAACGAGCGATAGTAACAGTTGCACACACGCGCGCACGGTGTTGGCAGTCAGGTGGAACACAACCTTTCCGCTGGCCTCGTTATGCACAGGTCCAGAGGTTCGGCGTGATTCAAGATAAGAGCGAGAGCAACTAAGGCCGTTTGGATCTTGCTGATCCCTAAGGTGTATCACAGGTGTTAGGGTACAACCGCTCGTCGACCATGTGGGAATCCATGATCAAGGAGACTTACGGAGGCCTTGTGCAAGGGTTCACTAGTCCGATGAAGGAATATCCGACGGAGAGTTCACCACAAGCCAAGTAAAGTGTGTATATAAAACAAGTGCTCGACGTTCTAGAGGAATTCTAGAACAGTGGAGCGTCGGTAACGGTATTCCCAAACAACTCGAGAAACGAAGACAAGTTCATTTAAAATAGAGCAATTTAATGTACATTATTGCAATAAATTAACCAGATACATTATGAGATATTTTGTGCCAAGTCAAGCCATAATTGGATGGTTCAAGTGTGTGAACGTGTGAGAGAAATCATAGATAGAGATGTCGTGAATATGAATTTTAAAGCATTCAATAAAGCTCCAATTTAAGACAGGTGTTTTACTGCGTGTATGACTGTTAAAAGGCGTAAGAATATTGTAGAAAGTGAGAGCAATAAATATGATGGGTTTTTATGCAAAATCCTGTGAAGGCGACATAGGCATGTAAGGATTGCGACAGGGGTAGGGCAGGTAGCGACAGGCTTGCAAGGGTTGCGACAGGGCTGCCAGGACAGAAGGCCAGAAAGCGACGTAGGTACTGTCGCATTCAGAAAGCAACAAGGAAAGCGTCGCAACGGCTTGAGAAAGCGACATGTGGCAGTCGCAATCAGACCCAGAAGGCGACATATCGGCCTGTCGCAATCTGGTGGTCTGCGCCTGAGCCTGACAGAGTTCTGCTCTGTCTTGGATTACGGTCCAGAAATATCAGATTTTGATACAGGGTCGTTCAGAAAATCATAACTAATTGTATACACGATGAAAAATCATGAAACAAGTTTTGAATTGATCTAGACATGCATGAGTACTTACAGTAAATAGGAATTGGCCAATATATAGAGTTTTGACATGCTTTCATCACGTCAAACATGGAGTACATGACACAGTGAGCAATTGAGATGAACGATTTAATTTGCAAGATAGGGTGGATAAAAATTAGGGATTTTAGAGGCGAAAGTTTCCTAATGATCATCAGTATCTCCCATAAAAATTTCAAGGCATGGGATTTAGTATTCATGGAGAACAAGAATTATGAAGAGGGTTCGGGGTCAAGAAAGTTTCAGAACTTGGAAATTCAAGAAGAAAATATTGGCTCGATGGAAAATTATGAATTTGAGAGTTTTGTTTCTGATGCATGGAACAATCTACAGTAAAATTCCATTAGCTTTTCTCGTGAGAATGCCTACCTTGACTCGATTTCCTCTTCTAGGGCTAGAACTTGAAGAACGGGGTTGAGAGCTTGAAAAGTTCTTCTCCCCACGAATATCCTCCTCCTTGGCCTCTCCTCTTGGTCCAGAAATCCCTTCGCACGAGCTAGGGCCAGCCATGAGGGTTTTAGGAGAGTATTTAGCTTCTCCTCTTTCTATTTCCTAATAGGACTCTAACTCCTATTAATTCCGAATTTCCTATTCTCTCTTCCCTTTCTAAGCATGAGACTTCTATTTGGGTTGGGATGGGAGCTAATTCGTGGCCAACCCATTAGGGTAGGTTTAGGAATCCAATTACAACTCAAACTTCATATTAATGCTTTAAATACCCCTTTTCTATTTAAGTAATAATTTAGTTACGAATTTAGGGTATTTTCCTATTAGTCTTCTTCTTTTATAAATCTCTATTTTGGCCCAATAACTTTTATATGGTCCATTTATAAAAACTCATTATTTATTGGAATTTATCTTATGGGATTTCCCTTTTTAATTAGAGAATAATAGAGTTACGGATTTTATTATATTTTTCTCACTTGATTTTATTTGAGGAGATGAGAGGTCCACTAGTTCAATCCCGATAATGGATAATCATTTCATGATTTGGAAGTCTCTCTGACATGTTCGTTTGTTTTTATGGGCGTGTTATCTTTCCGTATTAACGGTTTTTCTGACTTAGTTTCCTAATTTGGATAATTGGTCACATTGTGACATACGCTTGGCCATCGGATTTTTCGTTGCATGAATTTCTACGTGGTAACACCTTAGGAATAATGTCTGGGATTGATTTATAATTTTTAAGGAATTTTCCGATGTATTCTTGTGCATATGATAATGGTACGCATGTTTCTATTATTTCGATTTAAAGAAATTATTATTTCGAATTTTAAGTATTAAATTTTCGGGTTGCTACATCAATGTGTCTTTATCCCTCAATCTTATGGTTCAAATCACTCTCAATTCAAAGCCTTAAAGCTGAAGTTTCAAATCCCCTATCGACAGCCCCAAACAGCCTGTCGACAGATATGCCTTCACAGAACCCAGAAATTGCAACCCTGTGTGCATCTGTCGACAGCCACTTCTTCTGCTGTCGACAGCCGGCACAGTTCCGAACTTCATATTTTCTGTCTGTCTGTATCTGTCGACAGGCAGCACCCCAACTGTCGACAGCCCATACCTTGCCTGAACGCAGAACTTCACATCTGTCTGCATCTGTCGACAAGCTCATGTTTACTGTCGCAGATACTCACTTCATCAAATTCTTCATCTTTCTCAACATCTTCATGAGTATGTTCACAATCTTTGTACAAGGGGAGAATAGGGACTTACTATTCATTGCAACCTTTCATATTCACATAGTATCAAAGACATTGAATTAATCACAATGATTTTGATATAATATTTTGTACTTGAGTCTAGGTTGTGTCATCTAGAAAACATTGATCAAATCTAATGATTTTAACTTAACTCACTTGAATAACTCCCTTATGGATAATCATTTTTCTCAAGTGGATTGATAAGTACGAAGGTTATTGAACTTTATGTTTTACATTGGCTTTTGACCTTAAATACATTTTGACCATGATTTAAGAATTAAAAACAAAAGGAGAAAAGCTACCTATTTCTAAACTCAAAGTTCAAACAAAAAGTATTTGAAATGGGACAAAGGCAGAGCAATGATGAGCATCACTGAGTAACCGGGGACATGGCCATCACAAATGTCTGTCTTCGCGTCAAAAAGTCCTTTCATTATCTCTGCACAATGGTATGATGGTCACTTACACTGAGTAACTAGGGGTATGGGCTCCCAAATGTCTACCTTCACAATCAAAAGGTGAAAGTGATCCTAATTACTAATTTTCCCACATTAACTTGACAAAGAAAAATTCAACGCAAGAAATAGAGTGTAGCCTCCATGCTTTTACATCAAAGGCAATGTGTTGTTTATTGTTAATCGCTCATGTAGAACATTACTTTCAAGTACCATCTGAACAGAACATCACCCACAAAGGAACATTTTTTCTACAATGGTTTTATCCAAGGGGTTATCTTAGTTCATATATTCTTGAACGGTATTTTCTAAATGCCATAACTTAAGATTCCCGGAATATTATCTCTTAACCTTGTAGAATTTTTATGTGTTTTAATACTAGTGTTTATGACATTTTGCAATGGATATAAACTAGTTCTCAACCTTAAAATTCCATTTGAACACTCATACCCCACTCAGATCCTTCACAATTCAGTTCGGGGTCAAGTCGTTCTTTGCTTCATTCTTACCCATGTGTGCACTCACTATCTTTTTGAATGTTGTCAAAAGGGGGAAAACATCAATTGTATCAATTGTAAGTTTTGTCATCATCAAAAAGGGGAGAATGTTGGGTTCTCATGTGGAGAATGTTGGGTTACAAAAGTGCTTAAATATTTTTGATGATGAGCAATGACAAAGACAAGTACTAATTGATGTATGTGAATGGTTCAAACATGATGACAAACAAAGACATGAAACAAAATCCAAGTGAAAAAATGATCTTATGGTCACTTATGTATTCGTTATATCTCACTTAGAATGTCTTTTAATATAGGTGTGATGTACACAAGACAAGCAACAAAATGCAAGTGCAAAAGAACAAGACAAGCCTGCTGGAATAAGTAGCTGTCAACAGATGATATTGTGCTGTCAATAGATGAATAGTGCACCTGTCGACAGATGAATATGACCTGTCGACATATACACACAGAAAATTGTTTCCCGGAAGGCAGTCTTCTGGATTTTGCAAACATGTCAGCACCTGTCAACAGCAGTAAGTCGGCTGTCGACAGACGGAGTTTTGGGAAGATCTAATGGCCAAGATATTATCTATATTTAGGTGATCCCTTTAAGCACGACTCTCCATGTTTGGACACCCATATATAAGATCATATGAGGCTATTTTCGCAGCAAGATGCCACCATATCAAAACCCTAAGCAAAACTCAAGAGAAGAGCTTCTTTCCTGCTACCCTGCTTCATCCCTCCGCCAGAGCGCAGAAGATCCATCTTCCCAGCGGATTTTAAGCCGGTTCGTCCATGGTTCAAGCTTCTCCATCAACTGATCTTCATCCAAACGAAGCTGGGGTTCTTTCGGACGACCACCACGAAGAAATCTTCATCAGGATATACTTCTACATCTTTGAACTCTTCTACTTCTACACCTTTCATATCTTTTTATGTGTGGTAGTGGTTCAAGCGTTCCTTGTGCTTGAATCCACGTGTGGATTATTGTTCTGGTTGCGTGTTTGCATCAGACAACGTGTGTGTGGTGTGTTGGTCAGATCAAGGCTAGAGGATCTGATCTATTGTGGACTTGATCTAGCGTGTGTGTGTGTGGTTGAGCCGTTGTGCTCGGTGTGTGTGTTGTACTCAGTTCATGAGTAGTGTGTCCTCACTGTGTGAGGGGTGGACGTAGGAGTCACATGGTGTGATCTCCGAACCACCTAAAAATCCCTTGTGCACTGTGGTTTGACTTGTGGTTTGCATTGTGTTGCGCTAGATGCATGCCTAGGGATTTCGTCTACACACTACTTGTTTATTTCGCTCACACACATTACATCAGGTCAAAGGGGTTTTAATTGAGTAGATCTTTTAATCCGAAGTAATTTTTAAATTGCATAAGTTTTCGCTGCAAATCTATTCAACCCCCCCTTCTAGCTTTGCCATAACCGAATATCCGATCCTAACAATTGGTATCAGAGAAGGTTCTCTGTTCATCAGTTGTGTTTTGGGAGATCTGTCTTTGTGTGCTTTACCGCTCTGATTCCTAACAATTGATTCTAAATCTGACTTGATTTTCTTGAACTGATTGATTGCCTTTTGATCTCACTCAATATTTTGTTGATTGGTCTAATCATCTGAAACATATTCAGAAATATGGCTAAGTTCTCAAGCATCATAAATAGACCTATGATAATTGAGTTTGATGACAAGGTTGATGAAATGCAGGTCTCCTCTATGAAAACATGCAAGTCTAGAAAGGGAACGGAAGAAAAATGCTACATGGCTCATGGCAGCTCAAGAGGCTCTTCCCGTTCAGACGAATCTGAAGGATCACATTTGTCAGAGAAGTCAAGAAACTCTCAAAGGTCAGGTAAATCCAATTCGGATCCATTTGATGCATCAATATCTAATTTTGATTCAGAGGAAGATTTATCCTATGATGAATTGATAGAATGCTATAAGCACTTGTCCAATCAATTTAAGAAGGTAAAAGCTCAAAACTAGAAGCTAAAAGAAAAATTAGAGAAGAATGAAATGATAATTGATAATGCTCAAACATTCTATGAAGAAAATGAAAAATTGAAATTGGAGAATGAAAATTGGAAAATGAAGTCAAAAACTATGAATCATGTTTCTAAATTAAAGAAGATCATGATCTTGTCTGCATAACTCTTCTGCCTAGATTGTGCTATCTTCAGACGTTCCCCTGACAATCTGAACCTTTCTGACGGTCGCCTCAATTAAGTCGGGTCCAACCCATTGGTTCTCCCCAACCTCTTCCCAACAAAGTGGTGATCTGCAACTCTCCTGCCATATAAGGCTTCAAAAGGTGCCATCTTGATACTTCCCTGATAGCTATTGTTGTATGCAAACTCCATCAGTATAATTGATCATCCCATCGACCTCTAAAATCTAGCACCAGAGCACGTAACATATCCTCCACAATTTGATTGGTCCTTTCGGTTTGTCCATCAGTCTGAGGATGAAAGGCAGTACTAAAGTTTAGTTTAGTACACATTGCTTCTTGTAAACCCTTCCAGAAGTGTGAAGTGAATCTAGGGTCCCGATCCGATATTATGTTAGATGGAACCCCATGCAATCTAACTACTTCCTTAACATATAGTGCAGCCAATACATCCACTGACCAAGTACTCTTAATCGGTAAGAAATGAGCCGACTTAGTCAATCGATCAACTATTACCCAAATTGCATCCATACCACCTCTAGTCTTGGGCAATCCCATGATAAAGTCCATACCGATGCTATCCCACTTCCATTCCAGGATTTCTAGTGGTAGCAGTCCACCAGCTGTACGGAAATGCTCGGCCTTGACTTTCATGCATGTTAAACAGTATGACAAATGATCGGCCACATCCCTCTTCATGTTTGGCCACCAATACGACCTTTTAAGTCTGTAAAGAATCGATCGGGGCGCAGCGGAAATGCGATTCCCACAGATAGATATCGTTGCCGGTGGTCGGATCGAACAAAGACGGAGAAACCCGCGCACAGGGAGATCCAATCTGTACCTTTGCGGGGTTGCGAAACTCCCGAATTCGGGGAGGAGGTGGCGCAGGAGGCGCCGGTGCTTCAAGCCGTTCAAATGTCCGGCCTCTAGACGTATCCACGCGAGCTCCGGACGCAGACGGGATCTCCTCGTTCTCCACGCGTCTCCCGGATCTCAGCTCCACCATGTATCAGAGAGAGGAGAGAGAAGGTGGGGGGCGCCCAGGGAGAGAGAGAGGAGGGGGCGACCAGGAGAGAGAGCCTGTAGCTTGGCCAGGGTTTAACTCTCCACGTAAATATATAGACCCTGCGGTTTTTCACAAAAACCCAGTTAATGTCTATATCGGTCATCCTGCCCAGTCTGCTCGGAACTCTATTGTGTGTGACCCTCTAGGCCCAAGTGCTAGTCTAGTTTTCAGCTCATTAAGCTCAATAACTCTTTATTGACTTATTGCAATTAATTAATATCTCATATTAATTAATTATACAATCAATTATCGTCTCACGATAATTGACCGGGCTTCCATCAAGTTGGGTGCCAAGCAACACCACTTGATCCTGGAAAGCATTGGGGTTTCCAACCCCATTCAAGGAACCTTTTGTATCACAGTTACCACTTGACTATAATCCTTCGCTCGTACAATGCTCCCGAGTGCACTTAGGGTATGTCAACTGTCAAACCCTAATGTGGGTGTACTCACTTGGTTTAGATGCCGCATAACAATATCGAAAACTCCTTTTCTGATAAGTATCTTGCCTTGGCCAGGGACTATCAGGAATCCTTCCGTAGAGCATTTCACTCTCCTATTACCGAGAGCGCGCGATCCCATATTGACCACACAATCACCTTCGAAGGTATCCGCTAGATCCGAACACTTAACTGATTAAGACCTCATGGCTAGAGATCTATAAGGCAAGGTCAAAACCCAGAAGTCCACCAACAAGGTGTCCTTGGTGTCTCAGGTCTAAGGACCATCATGCCACTGTGACAATGAATCTAGCTGGTTGACAGTTAGGTAACATTACCATCCAGCGATTCATAACGGATCATTCAGTGAACTCATTCTCTAATGAGCACCTACAGATTCCCTTAGTGTACCCACACAAGTGACTATGAGACCAGCCACCCTCATCATATGAGCAGTGCAACCTGTACTAGCCTAACCGGATATCCGATGTCCTTCTCGGATATCCTCCGACTATGAACAATTAAGAATATACGGTTAAAGGATATTATCTCATTGTTATGATCTCATCATAATTAATATCCATTGCGCATATTCATGGACTTCATATGAAACGATAAACGAATTACACATAACGAATATAAAAGCCTTATTATTATTATCAAGGAACAAGATTGTACAAGTTATGATTGGCTTGGAGGACATCCTAACTAACAAAGTCCTTGGTACTCTTTGTTGATCCAGGATGAATCGTTGTACTTGGACTGGTGGAGCTTCATCTAATAACCTCTTCTTGAGTTCTCCATGATCAGGACACATGTTCTACCTCGGAATAGTAATCTTCCATCAGCTAATAGAGAAAAGTCAGGTCTTTGTTCTAGCTTCTCCCTGATCTCAACTAAGAATGGATCCTCTCCCTGTTTCTCCTTGATTTCGATCAGTAATCGGATTGTATCTGGAGATTGGAAATCATTACTTGCTTTTCCTTCCCATGTCTAAGTTCAGCTTGCAAATTGCTCCAGTAACTTCCATTCACCCAGCATCATACTAGTTAGCATAGCTCCTGGTTGTCTACTTAGAGCGTCTGCCACTACATTGCTTTCCCAGGGTGATATTAATGGAAAGTCAAAGTCCTTGAGGTATTCTACCACCTTCTTTGTCTCATGTTAACTCCTTCTGTGAGAATAGTATTTCAAACTCTTGTGGTCAGAAAAGACTTTAAATTGCTCACCATAGATGTAATGCCTCCAACTTCAAGGCGAATACTACAGCTGCTAACTCCAGGTCATGAACCGGGTATTCACTTCGTGGATCTTCAACTGTCTTGAGGCATATGCTATTACTTTCCCTTGTTGCATTAAGACACTCCCAGACCTGTTCCAGAAGCATCTGAATAAATTTCAAATCCCCCTCTTCAGTGGGCAAGGCCGAGGACAGGACAGTAGTCAGACACTTCTTCACGTTGTTAAAGCTTTCTTCACATTCATCGGTCCCACGCAAACGGATTTTTCCTTTCGGGTCAGCTAGTTAATGGTACTGCAAATCTTTGAGAAGTCCTTTATAAACCTTCGATAATATCTTGCTAATCCCAGAAAACTCTGACCTCTGTGACGCTTGTCGTCTTTCCATTTCAGTACAGCCTCAAACCTTTGAGGATCAACAGCGTACCATCCTTGTTACCACATGCCCTAAAAGGATACCGCCTCAATCCATAATTCACATTTACTTAGCTTGGCATATAATTATTCTCCCTTAATCTGCATTGAAATCCTCAAATGCTCCTCATGTTCTTCCTTTGTCTTGGATAGATCAATATCATCGATGAATACCACCACAAATTTATCAAGGTATGGGCGATAAATGCTATTCATCAACTGCATGAAAACTGCAGGGGCATTTGTTAGTCCGAAAGGCATAACAATAAACTCATAATGCCCATACCTGCTTCGGAAGGCTTCTTGTGAATGTCTTCTCCTTTGATCCTCAATTGGTGATTGCCAGATCTGAGATATATTTTAGAGAATATTTAGCTCCAGATATTGATCAAACAACTCATCAATCCTTGGCAGAGGATATTTGTTCTTGATGGTTTAACTGGTTTAGTTGCCTATAGTCTATACACAGCCTCATCGACCCATCTTTCTTCTTGACAAAGAGGACAGTGCACCCCATGGTGATGTGCTTGGTCGATGAATCCCTTTTCTAACAGTTCCATCAGTTGCTCTTTAATTCCTTCAGTTCTGCGGGGGACATTCTATATGGTGCCCTAGATACTGGTGCTGCTCCGGGACCAATTCGAAGGTAAAATCGACCTCTCGTTCAGGAGGAATTCCTGGCAAGTCTTCGGGAAAACTTAGCGTACTCGCTGACAATGGAGTCCTCAACTTTGACTTTCTTCTTTGCGATGACAACAGCAGCAAGAAAGGCATACAACCTTTCCTCATCATCCTTTTGGCTTGTAGTGCGGAGATGAGGGACAATCTCATGCGATTTCTATCTCCTGTGAACACTAGTTTTTGGTAATGGCTAAAGGTTCCCGACTTCTCCTACAATTGATACTAGCCCCTGTTTAGACAACCAGTCTGCTCCCAGTATCACATCATACCCCTCCATGTCCCATGTATATTAAATTTGTAGGTAGTTTTGGGTTTTCAATCAACACTTCACTAGATGGCATATGGTTTGTAAGATTGTCCAGGACCAATCGGGGTTGACACAACTATTCCGATTTCATTGGGACGGGTTTCACAGGTAGGGTATCAACAAATGTTTGAGATATAAAGGAATGCGTGGCTCCCGTATCAAATAGACACATGCGGGTCGGAAAGAATAGTAAGTGTACCTTCCACGATACCTCCTTCTTCAGCAGCTTCAGGTTCCTGAATAGCTTGCAAGCGGCTTGCCTCTTCTGTCCCTATCGGACGCTTGTCCTGAGGGGCTTGTTCTTTTCAGCATTGGGCATTCTGAGATCCTGTGGTCACGACTTCCACAGTGCAGGCATCTCCCTTGCCGCTCTCCAGCATTGTTCAGACCGTGACTAGCTTTTGTCACAGTGTTTGCACCTTTCTCCCGTTGCCACCACTATCTGCTTGCCTAACTCCTTTGGCTTTTTATCAGCTGATTCATTTACCCCGCCACTGGGCCTTTTCTTCCTAATGGTTAGTTGATACCTTCCCGTAGCAGACACTTGCTCCCTTTTCAACCGGATTTTCCCCTAATTCTTTCGGCAGTCTCCATGGCATCTTCCAGTAATTGAGCCTTCTTTACCATATCAGCATAGGTTTGAATGTCCATCGTTGCCCATTTGTGTGATATACTGGGGCCTCAAGCCATCAGAAAGCGTTTTCGCCTTCATTCTTTTCTGTCCCGATCAAGTGAACATCATATCATGATAGACGAGAGAATTAGGCCTCATACTCGGCCACAGTGAGTCCTCTCTGCTTCAAAGCCGCAATTCGGCAGCTTTCCTTTCCTGGACCCTCTCAGAAAAGTACTTGGTGTTGAATCGCTCAATGACCTGAGCCCATTTAGTTGCTGGACATTCAGTGTTGCTTCCACCGACTCCCACCATGCCCTGGCATCCTTTTCCAATTGGAAAGTCGCCAGCAGTACTTTGTTCTAGTCCGTGCATGCATGACTCGAATATCTTTCATTTCCTTAACCCAGTGTTCAGCAACATCCGGTTAGTACTCCCTTCAACCTAGGCGGATCCATACTTCAGAATTTCGATGGAGATCAGGCTCCGCGGTTACCTCCACCCTGGGTGGCTTGCAGGATAGCCTGAGTCAAGTTCTGTATTGTTTGTTGCATGTTCCTAGCCTTGGCACTTTAGCGGCCATTGAGTAATAAGTACCTTCAAGATAATAATAAAGTTAGTCATCTAAATATATCACATGTGACTTCTATTCCCATGGCTCTACCAAGCTCACATTAGGTACGACAGATTTTGACTCGTGTGATCTAGTTTCATTCTATATTCCTATTCCCTTGGACCCTAAAGTTCAGGCTCTGATACCAACTGTCACGCCCCGATATTTAACCGGAATAAATACCGAGGTGCGTGAACGATACAAATAGACATATCACAGTGAATAGCGCAAGTCACAGTTGACATAAGAACACATTTGAGACTATAATATGGTCACCAAAAGTATACTTTATTCCATTTCATTCAACTAGTTACAACTTACATAGAAGAACCAACTAAAGGTCCCTTATTCAAATGAAAAAGTTTCACTGATACATAGACTACTCAAATATCTATTCCTACTACTTTCATCTCCTCAATGTCGGGTGCTCATCACTCTGCCCTGCCCCATCGGACTCCACTGGCTCCTCATCACTACCTGAAAAGGACAGGATGATAGGGTGAGCGACTAGCTCAGTAGATTTACATCTCAATATTGTGGCGGGCACTAATATACATGATTAACATTTTAAATAGGCAGATATGCACATGAACATGATAATGCTATGCATGCTTTTCTAAACAAGTTAAATCGGAACAGAACGGATGTCATATCAAATCAAATATCGAGTTGCATATACAATGACAGATATTTCGAGTAGAATCATATCAAAGAGATTGGCCATACATATATCATGTATTCCATGAACAGACGTATCATATCAAATCTTTTCATATCATATCATATCAAATCAACTTATCATATCATATCAAACGAAGGCATATTCCCACAAATCTTGCATATCGTATCATTGCCATGCAGCACCACAGTCCATACTCCCGCGGTTAATAAGTACGTTGGGGGCGCTCTTCCCCGAAACCAGACCGGGCCCCTTTTGCATAGGCATTAGTCAAGTAGACCGAAGTCCATATTGTCCTGAACAAACATATTCATATTATGGCCCGGAGTTTCAATAATAAGCTCATGTAATAAGAACATGATCATCATAGAGTCAGGTATGACAATACTCAAGAGAACAAATGGGCAGTATAACGACGTATCTTATGTTTCATAATTCGTTTGTCTTGACATGAGATGACTAATGATAGATCGTACGCGGAACATGTGCTCTCTATCTCCAGGGTACTTCATGGTACAACCACTCGTCTCTACGTGGGAATCCTAGAGAACGGAGACTTACGGAGGTCTTAAGGAAAAGATCACTAGTCTGCCATTCGGAATGACCGCAGAGAGCTCTCAATTCCCCAAGAAGGTGTGCCTAATCGTGCAAAGGTGTAAGTGACGAGTCACGAATCGTTCTTAACATGTATGCAATTGACAAATAATTAATTGAAACATCGGAAGCATATAACTATCGAAACTCATATGCAAATCATGATAGAAACTCAACTAACAAGTATATACTAACATTATTCATCCCACATTCTATCATATTCTTATCATATCAATTGACAATAAGTGAATCATAAGAATAATCAAATGAACATAAGGTCAATCACATTACACATTAGAATCATATTCATATCATTACCGTTTTCAATGGGTTGATTGCTTTTAGGTCCATGCATACTATATAACATCATGCACATGCTGATAGACCAAGAACCAAACATATGACTGACTAGCAAAAAGAACAGTCTCGGTCGTCCTATGAATGGCGTCCAACACAGTGGACGTTTTTCAAACACGGTGTACAGGTAAACAGCCAAACCATGCAGAAAAGTAAATCGCGTCGGCCTTGTAGGCAGCCTTTCAGACTGAATCGCATCGGGGTATAGCGACGCATTAAAGGAAATTCATTAAATAAATCGATGAGTGGGAAAACGACATGAAATGCATCCGGGGATCCCGCCACGGTTCAGACCGGGCACAGACTCCCATGCGGCGCGAAGTCTCACGCGGCCGTTGACCGGTCAGTGCGAGAATCACGTCGCACCTCATGGACGCCTTTTGATGGATCGCGTCGGACCAGGCCGACGCGATACCAGGCGATGGAATCGCGTCGCCTGGACCAGACGCGATTCCTAGCTTAACCCGAAAACGTAGGAAAACCAACTACTCCTCTTACCATGCTTATATCTCTCTATCTAATAATCTTTAAACAAAACACTTAACATGAAAACTGACCAGGACAACTATTAGAAGAACTTTGATGTTTGGGTTTGACCTAATTCGGTCTCTAATCTTGTGAAAAACATGAAGAATGTAAAGGTCAAGTGCAACCCGAAACACAGTATCATGCATGGCTCTCTTTCCATGCTTATACCTCTCTAACTAATGACTTTAGATAAAGTGTTCACCACAAAACATGACGGGACTACTAGTAGCATAACTGTTATGATGGGGTTTTGTCTAATTCGGTCTCGAATCATGTGCATAATAGAATAACGTAAAAAGCCCTAACTGTGCGCGACTTAGGGAAAACGACTAATACTCATGTATACTCCATGAAATTAGGCAAATCAAGTGCAAATGAACCTAGACTCGAAGCTCTACAAGATTTGTTTTCATTTAATCTTGGCCCGAGAACACCTACCTTCATGAAGATCTAAGAGATGTCATCGTTCTAGACGCAGCGAGGATGAAGGGGATGAAGCTCCGTTCCCACCCTTTCTCCTACTCCTTTGAAGCCCTAGCCCCCTCCAAACGACCCCAACTCATTTCCAAAGCTTCCCCAAGAGTTTAGTGATGAGTTCTTATAGATTTAGGTGTATTTACATGTCCTAAGGGACTAGGAAAGGGGCCTGCGGGTTTAGCATGACACCTTCCAAAATTTGAGATTCTCTCACCAAAGGAGGTAGCAAAGGTTAGGAAACCACCTCTTAGGGTTGGGTCCGGTTTTGGCTTACCTTGCATGACTAATTACCTTACTTTTACCCTATTGCCCTCCTAATTATTGCATAATTACATACATGAATTTCTGGGTATTTTTCTTGTCCCAATTTTTATCCTTGGGCCAAATGTGCTCCATTGGCCCAATCTTGTTAATGGGTTATTAATACATGATGTTGAAGTCTCTCCAACATGTTTATTTATTTATGGTCGGGTTATTTTTTCCGCGTAACAATTTTCCGACTTAGTTTCTAAATTCGGGTAATTTGTCACGTATGACGTATATTATGCCAATTGGATTTTCCATTGCACAAATTTCTTCGTGGAACACTAGGATAATATCTGGGTTTGATTTATAATTTTTTACGGAATTTTCCGATGTGTTTTCTCTTGTACGATAATGGTACGTAAGTTTTATCATTCCGATATTGCGGAATTTATTTATTTCCCTTTATTTCTAAAATTTTTAAATCACTAAATTTCCGGGGTGTTACACTGTCTTCTTCAGAATGGGTCTGATCATTGCTCTATTGATTATATAGCAATTGTATTGATTGATTCTGCCCAAAAATATCTCGGAAGATTATACTCAGATAACATTGTTCTTGCCATATCTAGAAGTGTTCTATTCTTTCTCTCAGCTATCCATTTTGCTATGGTGGTTTTGGTGCTGAGAAGTTGTGTTCTATCCCCAGATCATCACAGAATTCTACAAACCTATCATTCTAAAATTCTCCTCCATGATCTGATCGAATACTTATGATACTAACTTCTTATCTTTCTAAACCAACTTGCTAAACTTCATAAGTTATCAAGGTGTCATCTTTGTGCTCAGAAATGATACCCATGTATATCTGGAATAATCATCAACTATACAAATCTGAAATTATTTCCTCCCAAACTTGTAGTTCTCATTGGTCCAAACAAGTCCATATGAAGCAGTTCTAGTGTTTGGAGGTAGTGACTATTGTCTTGGATTTGAAGGAGGACTTTGCATGCTTTCCTTTTGCACATGGTTCACAGATGTTATCTAGTCTAGAATTCATCTTCAGTAGACCATCCACTAGATCATATTGATGAGTTTTCTAATTCCATCCAGCTGGCATGACCCAATCTTCTGTGCCAAAGTTCAGCATTCTGTTCTTCGCTAGCTGCCAACAGATGTCTTGACTCTTCAAATCTTCTAGGTGTAACACATATAGATTTTTCTCTCTGCAAGCTTCAAAATTCTTGTTCCATCCTTGATGATTAGGTATTTAGATTCCTAAAATTTGATCTGATGACATTTTTGTTGCATAGCTGACTGATGCTGATTAAGTTATGCTTAAGCCCTTCGACACAAAGAACATCTTCTATCAGGATCTTGTCTTTCCTTCTAATAGATCCACAACCAATCACTGATCCTTTACCATTGTCTCCAAGTTACTGGTCCTTCTTCACTTTTATAGATGAGAATAGCCTTTTGTTGCTGGTCATATGCCTTGAGCACCTGCTGTCCAGGTTCTACTTTGATACTTTAAGGCTTCCCTGCAATAAATCAATGAGATTTAGGTACCTAATTTCTTTTGGGTCCTGGTTGGTTAGCTTCTACAGAGTTTCTTTTCGGAATCCATTTTAGATGTTTGGTTGTACAGGTGATTTTTGTATGACCTAATTTGTTACAATGAGTACAACAGGAAATATTGTTTATTGTTTTATTTGGCTTATTATTTTTATTAGTGTTTGATTTATAATTAGGATTTTGTTCAGCTAAAACTTTGGCATTAGATATATTTTAGGATGAATAATTGTTTCTTCATTTATCTGGTGGAGTATACCCGATTTCATACTTTTTATTTCTTGATCTTCTTGCTCCTTTAGTATTAAGGAATCTTCATTTGTAAATTTTTCAATTGTGGCTGTCAAATATTCATTATCTTTTGTTAGTGTATTAATTTCACTTTTAAATTTATTTATGGCTTCCTAACTTTCTAGATTTGATATCTTTTCATTCTTAATTTTTACGTCTTCACATAGTAGTTCATTTCTTCTTTTCAGTTCAGAAATTTATTTTTCTAGTTGTTTAGTTTCTGATTTTAAATCTGAGTTGGTTATTTTAAGGCATGCATAATTTTTCTTAACTGATTTTAATTGTTTACAAACATCTTTGTATTTACTGTATAATTCATTGAAAGCATCTTCTAAACTATCAGAATCAGACTCATTGCAAGATGTAAAGGAAGAGTCTGAGTTACCTTGTCGTCGACATTAGCCATCAATGCCAAGTTGGCTTTTTCTTCTTCTTCTTCGCTGGAGCTTGACTCACTGTCTGAGTCACTCTCATTGTTCCAAGCAGCAGCCATAGTTTTCTTCTTGTATTTCTTGAATCTCTTCACATTGTCTTTTTTCTTGAATTCAGCCTTCTTCAGTTTTGGACACTCAGCCTTGAGATGTCCCGGCTTCTTACATTCATAACATATCGGCTCAGATCTTTTAACTTCTTTGCCTTCAGGTCTCTTGAAGTCTTTGCCTTTCTTGAAGTATCTTCTTCTAGACTGATATTTCTTCTTAGCTAAAATTCGTTGTAGTCGTCTGGAAAGAAAGGCTTCTTCATCTTCACTATTTTCTTCGCTCCTTTCACTTCCTGATTCACCTTCAGATGTGTTCTCTGTAGCTTTGAGGCATTGTTGTGCTTTTTCCTACTGGAGGATTCTCCAAGCCTTTCCATATTTATCTCATGAGCCATTAAAGACCCAATGAGTTTCTCAAGGGACATTTCATAAGACCATTAGCTTCCTCTATGGCGGTTACCTTTGGAGTTTATGAAGTTTGGCAAGGATCTTAATATTTTTTTTACCATATCTGTAGCAACCCGATTTTTTAAGTAGTAAATAAATAAATAAAATATTAAAGTAAATGGATTAATTAACACCTAATAAACATAAGAAGTAATGGGCTTATTATGATAGCTCACCTAAAGGTTAATGGCCCGTTAGGAGTTGGATTATGGATAGGAAGAAATACCCCAAGAAATTCGTGGCCATGATTGTGTAGAAAATAGAAAGGGCAAATTAGGGTTTTAAATAATGGTAATTAGCCATGAATGACAACCAATTTCGTGACCAACCATAGCAGGAACTTTTTAATGGTATTTCTACTCCAATTAGGAGGAGAAATCTCCAAAACATGGAAAGAACTAGCTGGAACCGCACCCCACCCTTCCTAGTTGCAATAGGACTTGAAATAAACCCTAGACATATAAGTATTCGTCATAGGACTAAAGGGCAAGGTTCGTAGGAGGCTAAGCTTGGGCACCAAGAGAAGAGTGTTGCCCAATTGACGAGCCTAGAGGGGGGGGTGAATGGGTCTTTTAAAAATTATTTGATTAAAACATGTACCTAAAATATTCACACAAAGACGTTCTTCGATGAAGTTAGTGAAAGTTGAATAAACAGCAAACACACACACAGGAAATCAATCACACAACACACAGAGATTATCCTAGTTCGGCCTCCTTTTCCTTAGGAGTCCTACGTCCAGTCCTGAGCAATAACTCAGGATTCCACTATCTAGGGTACAGTCCCCCTATGGACACTACAACACCCAGCCCAGCTGGTCTTCCTTCACACGAGGGAACTACAACACCCTGGATGCCACCAGGTCTTCCTTCACCACGAAGGGAACTGTAACACCCTGAATACCCCACCAGGTCTTCCTTCACAACAGAAGGGAATTATACAGCACAAATAAGCAATAAAATCAAACCCCTAGATCAAGCTTTAACAAGCCACAATCTGAAGCAAATAGCCCTGAGAGAAGGAGATCTAAACAATGGTCTCTCTCAGATCTACACCGGCTCTCTCTCTCAAGATTTCTATTACAGCACAAAGAGCTAAAGAGTTGAGACAATTTGGAGTGGATGCTTGGCTCTAAAATTCTCACAGAAGATTTGAATTTGCTAAGACTTGCTTGTAGTATTCGTTGGTAAGTCTCATCTTCTTTTGGAACTGTTGTCTTGTATTTATATCTTCAATTGAAAGTATTCGTTAAAGTATCCATTGTCTCTAGCTTTGGTAGACGTTAGACTGCTTGATACTTGGAACTTCCAGTCAACAGTCTTTTATCCATTTGTGCACGCAAAGAGATAGGATCTTCTGGCGTCTATATGGTCCCACGGTTGTACAGAATGTCTTTAGGGACCTGCATACATTAAATGCTAGAACAGTAACAGCTAGGCTGTCTCTTGTTGTCAGTAAACGTTGATGTGAATATTCCCAAATAGTAATGCCATTTTGCTATATCTAAAAGATGCATACGAGTAAGCACGATAATGGACGATATCGTCTGTATGCATGCAGAGATACGTTTCCGTCTACATTAAATGCAAAGGTGTCAAAAGGATATGCGTGACGACTTTGACTATTCAATGCTTTGACCAGTAGCAAATCGTTGTACATAAGAAGTCGATACATTTATGACTTATGGAATCGTTATGATCAAGTCATTTCAGCTAATCGTTGTAAGACATAACCAAATCGTTATGTTTTACTGAAGAAATCGTTGTGAGAGCAAATCGTTGTGTTTAGTGAAGAAATCATTATGAACACTTAAGAAATCGTTGCGCAAAGCAAATCGTTATGATGACTAAAGGAATCGTTGCGATAAACAAATCGTTATGATGACTAAAGGAATCGTTGCGATAAGCAAATCGTTACGATGACTAAAGGAATCGTTGCGATGAGAAAATCGTTATGATGTCTTAAGGAATCGTTGTGATGAGCAAATCGTTACGATGACTAAAGGAATCGTTGCGATAAGCAAATCGTTACGATGACTAAAGGAATCGTTGCGATGAGCAAATCGTTGCGATGACTAAAGGAATCGTTGTGATAAGCAAATCGTTACGATGACTTAAGGAATCGTTGCGATAAGCAAATCGTTATGATGTCTTAAGGAATAGTTGTGATGAGCAAATCGTTACGATGACTAAAGGAATCGTTGCGATAAGCAAATCGTTACGATGACTAAAGGAATCGTTGCGATGAGCAAATCGTTACAATGACTAAAGGAATCGTTGCGATAAGTAAATCGTTACGATGACTAAAGGAATCGTTGCGATAAGCAAATCATTACGATGACTAAAGGAATCGTTGCGATGAGCAAATCGTTACGATGACTAAAGGAATCGTTACGAGAACGATTCCTGTTTAAATCTAAATGATGTTTTCAGATTATGAAGAATCTTTAAGGCACTTATGAAATCGTTATGATGAAATCTTTACAGTTCTACTGAAATCGTTGTAGCATAAGGAAAGTCGATGTGGACTTAGAGAAATTTCATGCTGAACTTAATATTGCTTCAGAAAGTGATACTTACCAAATTTGCTTGATTTTCCTGTAGTATTTCCTGTGCTCAAGACTTATGGAATGTGTTTAGTAATCTTTGACATGGTTTTTGTAATCACTAAAATAAATATATAATTAATTAAAATTACATGAGCAGACTGATCATCAATCTCCCCCTTTTTGGTGATGACAAAACAAAGCTAAACTTATTAATAAGCATAAGTGACCTAACTTTGTATTTCTGAAAATAAAAGTTTTGTATGTCAGAAATGCGAAGGAATTTCTCCCCCCTTTTTGTCATTAAGCAAAAGATAAACTGAGACAAAGAAGAAGAGAAAGGACACGCAAACAAAGATATTGTCACGCCCCGACGTGGAATATCGGAGCGCGAAGGCAGTTGCAGAAAAAGGTATAGAGCGAGTACTAGACATCAAACCATTGCACATTGAATAATACTAAAGCAATCTTTCTCATTGATAACTTTTCAAATGTCTAGTTACAACCACTATATCAGAGCCATTCTATAGGGCCCAATTTCATTGCAATAAAAGGAATAACTAACTACAACTCTAAGATAACATAATGACTCGGGGTACTCCTGCTTCACTCTTGGTCATTCCCTTCCTCGTGAGTGTATGTGTCATCCTCGTCTCCCTGAGAACACAACATCAAATAACGTAGGGTGAGCGATAACGCCCAGTAGGACTTAAATCTCAGGCTCAAGCAAGCTTTAAATAATAACGCATTTAATAGCAGAGTATCTAAAGATAGCAGGTACAAGAGAGTCAAAATATAGAAAGAGATAGCACAACAGGTAACAGGATAGCACAATAGCACTCGATAGAGTATAGTTTCCAAAATAGCACAAGTATCGAGTATAGTACGAATAGCAGGATGGCCATAGCCCAACTAGCACTAGTATATAATAGCACGACGAGTATAGCACTGTGTTTGTCATTCTAGACATCGAGAGAGTATAGCACGTTTTGTGTTTTGATTGTCATATAGATAGTCGAGATAGATACACTTGAGTGTAATGCCAAACACTCTGATCATTTAACTCCCATGGGCACTAGCATTTCGGACGCACATCTCAGGACCAGATCGGGCCCTTTATATATTGCCAAGCATAGTTATATTGTTTATCTTTAGACATCAGTTAATGGCCAATATAGAGTACCCAGAAGTAGATGAATAGATGAGATAGTAGAGTGAACGTGAATAGACGAGCGAGTAGAGTACATATGAGAGCTAGTGGACATTGCACGTAATGCGACGAGTAAACAGGCGATAGTAACAGTTGCACAACACGCGCATGTCGTATTGGCAGTCAGGTGGAATTCACGACCCTACCACTGGCCATGTTATGCACAAGTCCAGAGGTCTGGCGTGATTCAAGGTAATAGCGAACTTCTAATAGTCGTTTGGATCATATCGATCCCTAAAGATGTAATGGGTGTTAGGGTACAACCGGCTCGTCGACCATGTGGGAATCCATGATCAGAGGAGACTTACGGAGGCCTTGTGCAAGAGTTCACTAGTCCGGAGAAAGGAATATCCGACGGAGAGTTCACCACAAGCCAAGTAAAGTGTGTATATAAAAACAGGTGCTCGACGTTCTAGAGGAATTCTAGAACAGTGGAGCGTCGATATCGGTATATAAACAACGCAAGAAACGAATACAAGTCCTTTAAAATAGGGCAATTAATATACTTTATTGCAATAAATTACCAGATACATTATGAAATATTTTATGCCAGATTTCAGCCATATATGGATGGTTCATGTGTGTGCATGTGTAAGAGAGATCATAGATAGAAAAGAAGTCGTGAATATGTAATTTAAAGCATTCAATATGGGTCTATTTTAAAACAGTGTTTTTACTACGTGTATGACTGTTACAAAGGCGTAAGAATATTGTAGAAAGTGAGAGCAATAAATCTTATGGGTTTTCATGAAAAATCCTGTGAACGCGACGTACCCATGTAAGGGTCGCAACAGGGTCATTATGGAACGCGACAGGGTCCTGTACGGGTCGCGACAGGGCTGTCTGCTCAGGCGGCCAGAACGCGACGGGGTCTCCTGTCGCGTTCAGAACGCGACAAGATGTTGGTCGCGACGGCTTTGAGAACGTGGCGTGTCGAGCCGTCACGTTCTCAGGTACTTCACCTGGTTCGAGCAGGAAAAATATTCTACATCGGATTGCGTGCCAACTTGACTTGTTTGGACACATGGTACTTTGAAAAATCATAACTAATTACATAGTCAATGAAAAATCACGAAACAAGTTGCCAATTAAACTAGACATGTAAGGGTACTTTCAGTAAATCAGAATTAGAGAGAGAGCATGGTTCATACAGGGTTTGAACATGAGCAAGAACGAGTTATTCAGGACATGACACAGAGAGAAAGATTGATGAAATTCGATCAGCATGCTCGATGAAATTTAGGGATTTTAGAGGCAAAAGATCCCTAACAACATGAAGTATCTACAGTATGAATTTCGTAGCATGGGATCAAGTATTCATAGAGATTTGAATTAAACATGATGTCTCGGGGTTATCATGTTTGCAGAACTTCTAAAATCAAGAACAAAAGATTGGCTCAATGAAAAATTATGAAACAAGAACGCTTTTGTTCCTGGTGATTGGAACTACCTATAGATGGATTTTATTTGGTTTTGCTTGTAAGAATGCCTACCTTTGACTCGATTTGTCTTCTAGGGCTTAAAACTCCAAGAACGAGGAAGAAGCTTCAAGAACTCCTTCTCCCCACGAGATCCTCTCCTCCTTGGCCTCTTCTCCACGTCCAACAACCCTTGGCAACGAGCTAGGGTCGGCCAAGAGGATTTAAGAGGTGTATTTATATAAACACAAGTTCCTATTCCTACTACTACTCAAATTCCTCTTAATTTCGAGATTTCCTAACTCCACATTTCCTCTCTTGCTTTCCAATCTCTAATTGGGTTAGGATAGTATCTAAATTCGTGCTAGACTATATGGGGTAGGTTTAGGAATCCAATTCCAACTCTAATTGCCACTTTTATTGCTTTAATAACCCCTTTCCAATTATGATATAATTAAACTATGAATTTAGGGTATTTTCTTATTATTCTCCCCTTGCAAATTCATATTTTTGACCCAATAAATTCTAGAGGATCCATTAAGCAAAGCCCATTACTCTTTTCCATTTAATGGATTTTATTTAATGCTCTTTTCATTTAAATATCCATTTAGCTAGGTTTTAATTTTTTATTTAAATTTTTATTTTTTCGCAAAAATTCAGGTTGCTACAGATATGGTATTACTTTTGAGAAGGTACAGGAAGATAGACCAGAGGAGAAAGAAGAGAGGCATGCTGAGAAATAACAGTCCATGCCTTAAGCTCTTGTTCTTCAAAAAGTTGTTGGAAAAACCAAGACTCTAAAAAAAAAAGGAGTCACCCATGGAGGGATCATGCGCTTAATGTAAAGCTATCGTTGATCTTCCAAGAAGAGCGCATACTGGTCCTTGCCAAGAATAAATCTGAAGTAGCTCCTCTTACAAAACTGGAACGCTGAAGGAAACAATCAAGTGTGATAGGATAGAAGAGCTGTGATCAGCAGGTCCTTCTTCAAAGAGATGTAAGCTGAATACCTGGAAGCCCATTGAACATATAGTTCTTGAACGGGATAATGGAATTCAGGTCCAAGAAGGCTTCAGCAGATAGACGAGGCTTGCCTGCCCTGACCAAGGAACTATTTATTAATCCAACTGGAGAGCGGATTGATGGTAGTGCTTTTCCCAGTCTGTGGGAGAAAGCTTTCACATTCGGACCTTAACGGAGCTAGAACTGTTGAACCACTCTATGGTTATCTGTTCTTCTGTGGTATTTGGTGATAACAAAATATATGATGCATTTAGATGATAACAAAATATATATTGCGGAGATAACAAAATATAGGTATTCATAAATATTTTTGCTTCATCTTTGTTGCATCAATCCCTTACCAGATGATGAGTCTCATTAATATCATGTTCATCTGTGTCGCATCAATCTCATAGCAAATACTAAGTCTTTCATTGATGCAATATTTGGCGCACTAAAATGCTAAATCGATGTTCATCTAATATACATCGATTCTATTCAAAGTGCACATCGATTTCACTAACAACGATTTCATAAGTTACACATGAGTTGATCGTGTAATGATTCGTTAAGTGAAACATCGATTTTATCGTGCAACAATTCGATAAGTGAAAACAACGATTTGCTCTCACAACGATTTGCTTACTATAATGATTCTTAAGTAGTCACATCGATTTCATAAGTGAGAACAACGATTCGCTCTCATATCGATTTGGTTCTCATAACGATTCGTTAACAACGATTTGCTTGCCATAACAATTTGATCATCATAACGATTTCCTTGTGTTCACATCGACTTGCTCATAACGATTCGATAAGTGAATACAACGACTTGCCTTCTCAAATTCGTCTCACAACGATTTTCTTGGAGAAAACAACGATTTGTTTTCCACATCGATTTGCTTGTTATGTCATAACGATTGTTCACAGAACGATTTGGTTATGCATGATGCAACAACTTGATCTTCATATCGATTTCATAAGTCATTTATGCATCGATTCACTTCATCTTGAATATAAATTTCATATCTTTCTGAAGTGATCTTTTGTTTGAAAAGTCAAATATCTTTCTGACAGATAAAGCTGCATGCTTTGTCACAATCTTGTCAGAGAAAAAGATATGACTTATCGTTTTTAGCATGATAGAGAAATACAGTAGTATGCACCAGTATCACATAAACACACTTTTGTGCTAACACTCTCTTCATGCTTGCAGACCTCGAAGACCACCAACTAGGTCTGAAGAGAAATGAGCAACGACTAGAACTTCAACGGATCTATTCAAAGCCGCTATTTAAGATGAAGAAAAGATGAAAAAGGTAGAGAGCTTTTTCTGAACATCTTTGAAAGAGTGTACATCCAGTGAGGAACCTCAACGACACATGCACTCAAGAGAGAAAGAGCCTGAGCCCAGCAGAAGCATTCAAGCTCTCAAGCATCTTAAGCATTCAAGCATTCAAGCTCTCTGCTTTCTTTTCTCTTCTGTTTCTCTCCGTGCTCATTGTATATCTGGGGAGAGTTTAGGACTGTGAGCTTTACACAAGTGTTTATCTTGTAAAGCTTCTCAGTATGATCTTTCTAAGAAAGATCTGTGTCCGGCTGTAGGACTGTATACAGTAGTTAACCCAGCTAGGGGTTAGTGTCTAGCAGAACCGCACTGGGGTTTGTACCAGGAGGTTGGCTTCTTGACCTGTAAAAGAAGTAGGTTTTCTTCTGAACCTGTAAAATAAGTGGGCTGCCTTCTTGCCCGGGAAAGAGAAGAAGTCCTGGTGGGGTATCCAGGGTGTTGTAAGGTCCATAAGGGGGACTGTACCCTTGGTTAGTGAAATCCCAAGAGTTTGCTTGGGGACTGGACGTAGGACTTCCATGTGGGAAGGGCCGAACCAGGATAAATCTCATGTGTCCTTTGTGTGATTGTTTATTTGCTTCCGCACTGCTACTCTTTATCACACTATACTAACCAAACCTTCAAGTGATAATTTTCTGTGTTTAAGTTTCTGTTTCAGTTTTTAGAAAACCTATTCACCCCCCCCCCCCCTCTAGGTTAGCTCGCTACCGTACCAAAAGGGCCAACAAGTGGTATCAGAGCGGGTCTCTGAACCTTCAAGAAGATCCAACGATCTTAGAGGAAAGATCCATGGCAGCACAAGGATATGCTGAAGGCCAATCAGTCACCAGACCTCCATTCTTCAACGGAGAAGACTATCAATACTGGAAGATGAGGATGGAATGCTTCATTCGAGGCACAGACTTTGATCTGTGGCAGGTAATTGAGGTAGGTGATTTTATTTTTGTCCCTGCTGAAAACACTACTAATATCACAGCAGCGGATAAGATAAAGTTATCACTAAACTTTAAAGCTAAAAACTATTTATGTTGCGCTTTATCTAAAAGGAATTCAGTAGAGTGTCTGCATGCAAATCTGCCAAAGATATATGGGATAAACTGCAGGCAACTTATGAAGGAACAGATAAAGTGAAGCAAACTAGGATAGATATTCTAGTATCACAATATGAACAATTAAAATGCTTCCTCATGAAGACATTACTACTATGTATAATCGTTTTTCAACCATAGTAGCAAATTTAAGCTCTCTAGGTAAAAATCTTTCTGATGAAGAAAATGTTAGAAAAATACTTAGGTCCTTAACTATCATGGACACCTAAGGTAACTGCCATTGAAGAAGCCCATGATTGACCAAATTATCGATCGATAATTGATAGGTTCTCTCATGGCACATGAAAAAAAATATGGAGCGATTATCTGAAAGTTCATCTAAAATAAAATGCACTAACGCTTTTAAAGCTGTAGCAGCTCCTTCTGGCTCTTCTTCTAGTTCTCAACATGCAGATTCTAAAGACAACAATGTTGATGAAGTATTGTCCAAGCTTCAGAAGCTTTTGAAGAAGAAGAAGAAAAAACGGATCGAGAAGGATCCAAAAGAAAGAAAGAAAAGAAAAAGAACACAGTGTGCTATGAATGCAGGAAACATGGACATCTAAGACCAGATTGTCCAAGGCTCAGAAAGACTGGTCAAACCTAAAGGCATAAGAAGCAGCACACGAAATTCAAGAGAAAAGCCATGGCAGCTGCTTGGGAAAATGATGAGGCCTCAAACTCAGAATCATCAAGCTCAGGATCAGAAAATAAGCAGGAAATCTAGCCCTCATGGTAGGACTAGATGAGTACACTCTGAACCCTCATTCAATTCATGCACAGATTCAGGGTCAGAATCAGAAGACTTAGAAGAAGTCATAAATGAATATATAATAAGCATAAGGTTGTGGTAAAAGAACTAAAAAATCTCAAGAGCAACCTTACCTGTTTAGAAAACACTAATTCTGATCTTAAGTCAGAATTGGAACAGTTAGAAGAGCAGTTAAAAGAATGCAAGGATAATAACTCTCTTCAAAATGAAAAGTTAAAAAGAAAGGATGATGAGAAGTTAGAGTTAGTAGGAAAATTAAAAACTCTAACTGAAGAAAACATATATTTAAAAGAATTAGTTAGTAAACTAACTAATGGAAAAACATCTTAGCCCTATGCTTAAAAGGATCAAAATCTGGAAAAAATAAGCAAGGTATTGGATACAAATCCTCAGAAAAGGGAAAACAAGTCAAATCTGCTGAACAGTATCCATCACCAAATTGTTAAAAAGAATCCATCACTCCTCAAGAACGGGCTTTTCAAATAAACAAACTCATCAAGTGAAAAAGGATTCTGGAAAGTGTCATAAAAGCAATAAGAACTGTAAAACACAGTATTTTCATTGTTCTCATTGCAATAAACTAGGACACACAGTAAACACCTGCACAACCAAGCACTTAGTTTGGATTCCGAAAGGATACTTTCATGTCTCTAACCATCAAGGACCCAAAAAGTTTTGGGTACCTACATCAGAATGAGTTGTTTGCAGGGAAGCCTTGGAGCATCAGGAACAAAGGGTGCTCAAGACAGTGATAGAGCCTCTCATTAAGGGGGAGCTCTGATTAAGGGGGAGTAAAGAGTAAGGGGGAGAAAAGTTTGAACCCCTCTATGGTAAGAAACTCTCTCAAAAAGAAGGAGATACACGGTAAGACCTTTTTGGATTATTGACAAAAAGGGGGAGAGTAAGTATGCTCTCTATGAATTTTCTGCTTGAATCATTTTTTTTTTTTCTCATCATTCAGAAAATTCGCATAAATTTTGTCATCACCAAAAAGGGGGAGATTGTTGAACCACTCTATGGTTATCTGTGATCTGGTTTGGTGATAACAAAATATATGATGCATTTAGATGATAACAAAAATATATTGCGGAGATAACAAAATATAGGTATTCATAAATATTTTTGCTTCATCTATGTTGCATCAATCCCTTTAACAGATGATCAGTCTCATTTAATATCATGTTTCATCTGTGTCGCATCAATCTCATAGCAAATACTAAGTCTTTCATTGATGCAATATTTGGCGCACTAAAATGCTAAATCGATGTTCATCTAATATACATCGATTTCTATTCAAAGTGCCACATCGATTTCACTAACAACGATTTCATAAGTTACACCATGAGTTGATCGTGTAATGATTCGTTAAGTGAAACATCGATTTTATCGTGCAACAATTCGATAAGTGAAAACAACGATTTGCTCTCACAACGATTTGCTTACTATAATGATTCTTTAAGTAGTCACATCAATTTCATAAGTGAGAACAACGATTCGCTCTCATATCGATTTAGTTCTCATAACGATTCGTTAACAACGATTTGCTTGCCATAACGATTTGATCATCATAACGATTTCCTTAGTGATCACATCGACTTGCTCATAACGATTCGATAAGTGAAGACAACGACTTGCCTTCTCACATCGATTTCTTCACAACGATTTCTTTGGAGAAAACAACGATTTGTTTTCCACATCGATTTGCTTGTTATGTCATAACGATTTGTTCACAGAACGATTTGGTTATGCATGATGCAACGACTTGATCTTCATATCGATTCATAAGTCATTTATGCATTGATTCACTTCATCTTGAATATAAATTTCATATATCTTTCTGAAGTGATCTTTTGTTGAAAAGTCAAATATCTTTCTAACAGATAAAGCTGCATGCTTGTGTCACAATCTTGTCGGAGAAAAAGATATGACTTATCGTTTTTAGCATGATAAGAGAAATACAGTAGTATGCACCAGTATCACATAAACACACTTTTGTGCTAACACTCTCTTCATGCTTGCAGACCTCGAAGAACACCAACTAGGTCTGAAGAGAAATGAGCAACGGCTAGAACTTCAACGGATCCCTTCAACGGATCTATTCAAAGCCGCTATTTAAGATGAAGAAAAGATGAAAAAGTTAGAAGAGCTTTTTCTGAACATCTTTGAAAGAGTGTACATCCAGTGAGAAACCTCAACGACACATGCACTCAAAGAGAGAAAGAGCCTGAGCCCAGCAGAAGCATTCAAGCTCTCAAGCATCTCAAGCATTCAAGCATTCAAGCTCTCTTGCTTTCTTTTCTCTCTTATGTTTCTCTCCGTGCTCATTGTATATCTGGGGAGAGTTTGGGACTGTGAGCTTTACACAAGTGTTTATCTTGTAAAGCTTCTCAGTCTGATCTTTCTAAGAAAGATCTGTGTCCGGCTGTAGGACTGTATACAGTAGTTAACCCAGCTAGGGGTTAGTGTCTAGCAGAACCGCACTGGGGTTTGTACCAGGAGGTGGCTTCTTGACCTGTAAAAGAAGTAGGTTTTCTTTGAACTGTAAAAGAAGTGGGCTGCCTTCTTGCCCGGGAAAGAGAAGAAGACCTGGTGGGTATCCAGGGTGTGTAAGGTCCATAAGGGGGACTGTACCCTTGGTTAGTGAAATCCCAAGAGTTTGCTTGGGGGCTGGACGTAGGACTTCCATGTGGGAAGGGCCGAACCAGGATAAATCTCTTGGTCTTTGTGTGATTATTTTTTGCTTCGCACTGCTACTCTTTATCACACTATACTAACCAAACCTTCAAGTGATAATTTTCTGTGTTAAGTTTTGTTCAGTTTTTAGAAAACCTATTCACCCCCCCTCTAGGTTAGCTTGCTGCCGTACCAAAAGGGCCAACAAGAACTTCAGAGGAGAGGTGGCCCAAGTGATATTCTCTGAAGATAAAATCTCTGAATGAGGGGAGGCGACCCTGCTTAGTTGACAGTCGTCCCATTACACGAGAAAATCTTTCAAACGTATGAGAGCCAGCATAGGAATCAAAGACTAGGGAATGTAGCTTGGGAAGAAAAACATTTTCAGGCATTTTGAGGCTGTGAAATATACTTGGAAGGAGCAATTGACTGGATGTTCAGTCCGGAGGAGAGCAAGGGCGCCATGGAATTGACTAAACTGAACCTCAGGGATCTTATTCAGAAAATGCCTTGCTATTTTGATTTCCTTAAGAATGAACTGGCCCCAGACAGTTTGATGATGAAAGACAAACCATCAGTGCAACGACCCACTTCCACCGGTACGGTTATACCAACCCACATCGGATGAGAGCAAGCCGCTACAGGGGAGAATACCCCAACAAGTAACAAAAGAGCTGAGATATACACAAATAGAATTAAATAAATGCAACGGAACTTAAATAAATCTTATTCCATCAACTTTTAAATCCACATACCACAGGCATAGTTCAACAAAAGATAACATAAGTGCAAAATGTTCCAAATACATAGTCGACTCCAAGTACATTTGAATCAAAACTAAAATTTCAATTGTAGCTTTACATACTATGAAAGGTAAATTACAAGTCTTCAATCACTTAGTCCAACTCTACTTCGAGTCTTGCTAGCTTCTCCGCTACAATTTCCTGAAATGTTTAGCAAGAATGAGTCTACGCAATAGACTCAGCAAGTAACTTAAGATTCAATACATACATATTTTCTAACAATTTAACACAATAGAATTTCAGCAATTAAATCTTACATGCTTATGCCATAACAAGTTACTTCACATGAAATTGCATTAAACGACTATTCTAACACATGTAAAACTATAATCTAAACAAGATTTCTAATAACATGGTGTCATTATCATAAGTACAAATACACATTCACATACCTTCACACTTTA